>JAVJIF010015018.1:0-91632 GCA_038442645.1 Agave tequilana
TAGAATGATACATTTCAAAAGATGTTTTGAAAGAATTTTTACATAAATAAATACGATTTGATATATAGCATGCGGTTTTACGGCCTCGGCCCATAAATAATGAGGGAGGTCATACTCACTTATCATTGTCCTAACCATCTCTTGAAGTTCTATTTTTCCTTTCTACAACTCCATTTTGTGTGGATTCTAGGACAAGACATTTCATGCTTAATTCCTTTTCATCACAATAAGTCATGAAGAGTTGGTTACAAACTCACCACCTCTATCACTCCTTATTTTCAAAATCGGAAAACCTTTATCTTTTTGATCTTTTTCGAAAAATTTTGAAATGAGAAAAAGTTTTGATCTTTGTGTTCCAAGAAGAAAACCCAAGTGGAAACGGGAAAATCATCAACTAAAATAATGCAAATCTACTACCATTTAAGCTCTTAGTTTTAGTAGGTCCAAAAAGATCCATATGAATTAATTCTAAAGGCCTAGTTGACTGATATCCTTGATTGGTTTGAAGGAAGACTGGTTTGTTTCCCAAGTTGGCACGCACCACAAATGCGGTCTTTCTCAAACTTCAAGTAAGGTATACCCTTCACCAAATCCTTAGAATTAATTCCTAGAAAGATGGTCAAAAGATGCATGTCCTAATCTTCTATACAAAGCCAAGAATTTTCATCAAAAGCATTTAAGCATGTAGTAGAAACATTCCACATTAAGCATGTCAATAATATAAACATTATCATCACGAAAACCGGTAAGAATTCAATCATTGGATTTAATATCAAAATCTTGCAAGAAGTATCATCAAAAATAACTTTAAGTCCACGATCACAAAATTGACTAATACTAAGCAAATTATTTTCAAACCATCAACAGTACAACATTTCTATAATGGGAGATGCACCATTTGAATGTTACCTATACCGATGAAAGTGCCTTTGGAGTCATCCCCAAGGTGACGGAGCCACCTCCTCGTACCTTGATAGGGTTGTAAATTATTGATATCCCACGTCATATGTCTTGAACAACCACTATCAGGTACCACCGCTCCCTACGTCTTGGAGCCTTGGTGTGTACCTACATCAAATAATTTAGGACTTGATTTTGGTACCCACATTTTCTTGGGTCCTAAAGGGTTAGTTTCATTAACCCAAACAAGATTATTTGATCTATTAACTTGGTCATAGCAAAATTTAGCTAAATGTCCATTCTTACCACAATATGTGCATCTATATACTCTACCATATTTAAAAGCATAGTGAGTGTGTGATTTGTGAGCATAAGAGTTGTGAGCATGAAAAATTTAGCATGAGAAGTGTTATGTGTAGTGTGAGCATGTGAATTTTAGCATGAGAGGTGTGCTTTTTGGAAAACTTTTCTTCAAGTTTCTTAGTGTAAAAGCACAATCTTTCAAAACTTTTTCAAAATCAACCATTTAGTTTTTTAGAGAGGAAATTTCTTTTTCATCAACAATAGGAATTTTTCCTTTACAAGAAACCTTGTAGGCATTAAACTCATTTTGAATAGAATAAGATTAGAAGAAATATCATCCTTTTCTTTAGAAACCATAGCAAGTTGATTTTTGAGAAAAGCAACTTCTTTTTGTAATTTAAAACATTTAATCTTCTTATTATCATAAGTTTCGAAATTTCAACAAGGCATGAGCAAGAACTTCCTTACTTAATTCATCATCTTCATCATCAAGAGGTTGAGGGTTACCTTTGGTGTGTTTGCCATGAAACACATATTTGCTACATCCGCTCTTCCTCGGACTCGCTTTCCAAATCCCAAGTTGCCTTGTACGCTTTCTTTTCTTCCGATTTTTTTGGCTTGAAGGAGGAGGTCATCTTCTTCTTGAACTCCGGGCAATCCGCCATGATGTGTCCGGGCTTTCGGCAATTGTAGCATATAATTCTCCTCTCCTCTTTGCCTTCAAATTTTCTTCGGAAGTTGAGCTTGTTCCTCCGGTACATTCTCTTCACATTGCGAACAAGTAGTGATAGCTCCTCATCTTCTTCTTCATCTTCTTCATCGTCTTCAAGAGTGGATGAAGACTTGAAGGCTAAGGATTTCTTCTTTAGTGGCGGCCTCTTCTCTTGCTTTCTTTTCCATCTCATGGGTCTTTAAGTTCCCAATGAGACTAATGAGTCCATCTCATCCTTGTCGTTTAATTCCTTCAAGGTGGTGGCCTTTATCTCCCATGATGTAGGAAGAGCCCGAATCACTTTCCGCACCTTTTGATCATTGGAAATATCATCACCTAAAGAAGAAAGACCATTGGTGATTTTAGTAAATCGAGTAATCATACAATCAATAGATTCATCATCAATCATTTTAAAAGACTCATATTGGGACCTCAAGAGTTCTATCTTAGCTCTCTTGACTTGTGAAGTCCCTTCGTGTGTGACCATAAGTGTTGCCAAATCTCATAGGCGGATTGGCAATGAATTACCCGTGTAAGGTCATCCTCATTCAAGGCGGTTAAGAGGGAATTTTGGGTCTTGGAGTTAGCCTCATATTCTCTAAAGTTGAAGTCGGTCCATGTGCTCTCATCACTATCGGGTGCAACATAGGGTTTGGTCAATGATTTAGCCACTAAGCTACCTAAGGATTGCAAAAAGATAGTCATCCTAACCTTCCAAATAGGGAAGTTGAGTCCATCAAATTTAGGAGGGGTTTGATGTTATCGGCCATGTTTACTAGTGATGACAAATGGAATGCAAATATTGATTAGCAAATTTTAAGGATCTCTCTATGGATGTTAAGCCAAAACCTAGAGTCCAAGCTCTGATACCAATTGAAAATCACCTAGAGGGGGGTGAATAGGTGATAATGCTAATCAATGCACAATTTAAAATTATGAAGCAACAATCTCACAAAGCAAGTGAATATAGCAATGAATGTAGAGAGCAAGTAATAAGAGCAATGAAAATAGAGCAAGAAATAAGAGCAAGTAAACCAAACGCAAACACCGAGATTTGTTATCGAGGTTCGAGCACCAAGCTCTACTTCCCGCTTCCCCCAGAAGGATTCCAACCACTTCCACTATCACAAAGATGTCACAAATACACCGGAGTACGTAATTCCACAATCTCAAGTACAAGCAATTTCTGAGTAGTCAAAAGACCACAACTCTCTCTTGCAAAATTCTCTTCCCTTACAAAGGTCCTTAGAGAAATAATGAGTAGGAATGAAGCTCTTGTGTGTAAGGAGAAAAGAAAATAAAATCAGAGAATTCTTGAAAGCACTTCAGAAAATGGGAGAGAATTTCAGCACAAAAACCAAGAAACCAAATCTTTGAATGCCTTAAACTTTTGGAAATTTTTTGAGAATTTTTCTAGTAACCAACCTCTCCCTAAACACCCCTATTTATAGGAGAGGGCTAGGGTTAGGAGATAAAACATATTTAAGGCTAATCAGAAAGTATTAGAACCAAAACATGTCACTTAAATATACTTAAGTGAGAAAAGGACAAAAATAAACCAGCTCAGAAAACTAGCCGTTACTGTTCAAATGGCTAGCACGGTCGGACCGGCCCGGTCGACCGCTAGTTCAAAGAAAATATAGCCGTTGCAGGCTACGGTCGACCGGCCCAGTCGACCGAAACAAACAAGAGCTCTGCTCTCAGACCGGTCGACCGGGAACGGTCGACCGTCCAAAGACTGCCAAACGTGCACAGATTTGTGCACGTCGGTCGACCGACTTCTAGCCAAGTTGACTTGTCAGAAGACTAGTCGACTGGATCAAGTCTGGAATGAACAGAAAAATAGTTTTAAAAATATTTGAAAAATCTTTTAACACTCCTAAAAATCACCAAAAATAGTTTTATCATTTTGCATATGATATATAAACATGTGGTAAAAAGTTTAGCTCAAATATCAATCAATATGAACTATTTTTGACTCTTATCATTTTTACCAAAACAAAAACTGTATTTTCTAAAACTTGGATTTTGAATGAAAAATACGTTTTGTCCAAAACTCTTCCAATACAAAAACATGATATTTAAACATTTTGAAGCATAATTCTATATACATGAAACATATGTATAACAAAATAAGTTTGTAGGTTGAAGATTGTATACAAACTATTTATGTTAGGAAACAAGATGTGCGCAAAAACGTGTGTGATAGAGCTTCAAACCTATTCACTATCTTTAACAAAATTCTAAGCTAAAAATCAAATCTAATAAATTATCTTGAGCAATCTTGAAGTCTTGAGCTATGCGATGCCTTGCTAGAGCCTTCTCTTCTATGTTCCTTCCTTGATGAGCAAAAAGGGTTCTTTGCTTCATGAACTAGAAATTCTTGCAATAGCTAAGCAATGGCCTCCAAATATGGTACTAACCTGAAACTTATCTAAACAAACTAATTAGTACCAAATAGCACTTATTTGTTTTATTATCATCAAAACTCTAAACAAATGGGGAGTGTAACCTTTTGGGCCAACAGAGTGTACACATCGCGATTTGCAAAAAAACACAACGAATTGTTAATTAGCATCTTATTATTATTACTCGTCCGACCGATATATATAGGTTGTATCCTGTTATCCTGTGTACATCTCACACACATACATTTATATATGAGCAAGACGAGTGGTTATTAGAAACTGATGAAGATTGATGGACCATATTTAAAGTGGGTCCTGCCTCCGCCCGGAACAACGGCCCATTACTACTCTTTCTCCTCGAAAATTATATGACACTCGGACACGTGTCATGAATTTGGGATTAAGACACCCAACACAAATCATCAGTCCTTGACTACTATAAACATAACGTCACACCAGTATACATTTGTTCCTCCTATCCCGATGTAAGTTATCTTTTTTTATAGTTTATTAGATAATTATCAGTGTACGGAATGAGCAGGAGCATGTCAGGTGTATCAAAAGTACAGTTGTATCAGGAGTACAGATTGTACTGGTATATATATCAGGATATGTCAAGATGTCAGGTCATCATTCTCGTATTGTAATAATTATAAGAGTCAAGTCGTAAGAATGTCAGGTGTTAGGTGGTATCATCTCAGATGTTGAGTGATAACAGGTAGGTAATAATATACAGGTGTCAAGTGACATCATGGTAAGTGTTAGCACATTAAGTGAAAGCACGTCAAGCGGTGATAGATCAGATATTTCCTATTGAATAACATGATACAAGAAAATAGTGTCGATATAAGAGATTGGTATCAACACCGAAAAATAATACATTTTTGAGAAACAGTATAAGTAAGAGTTTCAAACTCTTCACAATCATTGATAAAAGAATTGATAGAACTATCAAGTAGGCAAATAAATAAGCAAGTAAGCGAACATCCAAGCGAAACTAAGCAGTGCTGGGGACAATATTAGCCAACAGTGTTTAATCACCAAATCGCCCGTTTGAACTCAGGAATGACTCGACTTAAGATGTGAGTCTAAAAAGGCGTGTTTAGTGGTGAAACACTGAGCGCTAACCTGTCTTTTCAGGCGTAACTAGAAAGTCCAGGGGACTTTAATAAACCTCGAAGAGGTTAAGCCCAGAGGCTGTAGTGTAGAACTACGGAGCGGTTAACCCGGAGGCTGAGTATGTACCAGCAGGAGATGTTAGTACCAAACAACACACATGCATATATGAATAGCAAGTAAGAGAACCGATAAGCGGTAGGCAAGCAAGCGATCATTCATGCAAAGCGAAGCAGAGCTGGAGCAAAGCTAACATTACAGCAAAGACATCATCACGCTTGGTGTGATTACCGCTCTCCGCACAGCTAACGCATACGACAGGGCGAGCGTATGAACGCTATACTTCTGCGCGGAGCGAAGTCACGCTCGCGGCGTAACTACGCTCAAACAGAATTAGCGGCAAAGTACTGAAAGCTAGGCTTGCCTACTACGCGTAACATATAGAAAGTCCAGAGGACTTTAAAAATCTCAGAGAGGTTAAACCCGAAGGTTATAATAAAAACCACGAAGTGGTTAAGCCTGGTGACTGTATAAGTACCTGCACAAAATGTTAGTATCATACGCAAGAATATATATATGTGTAAGTTCACCAAGAGGGGGGGTGAATAGGTGATGGCTAACCTAATGGTCACTTAATGCCAAATAATGCGGAAGCTAAAAACAATTATGACCTAATAACACTTTTACACTAAACACCACGTATAACACAAGAGTGTTGCCGAATTTCCCGTGAAGGGCTCTGGACAAACTCCTCTAGATTCCCCGTAAATAAAGGTTGAGGTGCCGCGATGGCTCTTTTGGTTGAATACAAGTGTAGTCAACAATCCCAAGCAATATATCAATATGAGCACAAGGAATATATCATGCATATAAAGGTAAAGACAAGATAAGTAATGCAAGATATAAATAAGGACATAGAGAGAGAGAGAGAGAGAGAGAAATGGCAATCGTAACACAAAGGGTTTGTTTCGAGATTCGAGCACCCTTGCTCTACATCCCCGCCTTCGACACACGAAGGATTTTCACTATGCAAGATCCCAATGGATCTCTCCCCGGTGCCGCAACACCTACAAGCCCTCGACTCTCTAGTCCCGTACACACACAAGCTCACTAGCTCGCCGAGGCCGCACCTCAAACCACCGAGTTCACACAAGAACTCTAAACCACCGCGAACACACTTGTCCGCCTCCTCAAAGAACAAAGAAGAAATCTCTTGTGATCTAAAACACTTTGATCACCAATTACAAACTCTACAACACAATCCTATGGATAGATAAGGCAATGGATAGCTCAAGTGATTGTGAGAAAGCAAGGAAAGAACTATGGTGAAAAACTCAAGAAATTCACTTTAACACTCTTGATAAAATCTTCCCTTTAGATTGGAAGTATTTGCTCTCAAATATGTGGAGAAAACTCTTTTAATGGAGTGGGAAAAACTGCTCAAAACTCTCCTAAAATCTTGTTACAAAACAATGACAAAACCCCCAAATATATAGGCTGTCAAAAACTAGCCGTTGGGGTCTGTCAGACCTGTCGGTCGACCGCCCGGTCGACCGCCACGGTCAAGAATCCGACCGTTGGAGCCTCCGATCGGCCGCCCGGTCGACCCAAAAGAACAGAGAGCACTACTCTCAGTTCCGGTCGACAGGGTCGGCAGACCGGCCATCTGCCAGGTCAAGGCGTGCACGTCGTGCACGTCGGTCGACCCAGCCGGTCGACCGACTTCAGAGTTAGTCGACTAGCAAGGTAGTAAGTCGACTATCTGAAGCCTGAAAACAGTTTTTCTGGGATTTAAAACTAAGTTTTTTGGTTCACATAAAATCCCATAAAATACATAAAAAATCTACAAAAATAGTTTAACCAATATACTTTGATATACAAACATGCTTGCACAAAATTAAGGCATGTTATAAAAGATTGGACTATTTTTGTAACTTGAAAATATTTGGCTCATGATAAACTGTTTTTTCCAAAACAATTATTTTTCAAAACATGTTTTTTCAAATCTTCATCAAATACAAAAAACAAGATATACTTTTAAAGCATAATGTGTATGGATATGATCCACTACACAATCAAGATGAAATATCTATGTTTTTGACAATAAGCATAAACTAGGTTTTGGTTGAAAGATGTAAACATGAATACCAAAAATCAAATAGTATTTTGTCACAAAGAAAAATCTTTTCTAAACTAAAAAATCTTTTATGAAAACAATTCTAAGAGTGTATGTGTATATGTACTTGAGCAATCCATCACTATTATATCCTTTACATTTTTAACTAAAAATAAAATCTTATACCTAGACACAAGTCTTAATCTTGAAGTCTTCAATTGAAGTCTTCTCATCATCTTGACTTGTCCAAACACGATCCAACGAGCTCAACTTATGATGTGGTCTTGATGCATGGGCTCGTGAATCAACTGGTGCTAGCTCCAAAACTTGACTTTAAATTCTTTGTTGAAGCTCCACACCTACTAAGATCTTGATAACAAATCTGTCACTAATTAAACACAAGATCATTAGTAATATACTACATGAGTTAATCATCATCAAAACTAGAGTGATGGGCCTTGGGCCAACAATCTCCCCCTTTTTGATGATGACAAAACTCATGAAGTTATATATGCATGGATTAAAGTAAAGCTTCAAAGAAGCTCCCCCTAACTCATGCATAACAAATAAATAATAGATATGGCAATGAGGCACATGAATATGTATGCAAGTATGGAGATAAAACATGCAACAAGCATAAATCAAAATCTTTTTCTCCTATTTGCAATACAAAAATATATATGCATAAACATAAATCTTTATTCAAACATGCATATAAACTCAAATACTTCTTCCCCTTTTTGTCACTCATCAACAAAGGGTTCAAAGTAAAATCAAATCAAACAAATTTTTTCTCCCTTTTTGTCAAAAACAAAGAGATCAAGAAGGGGTAATACAAATCAATCAAGAAAATTATATGCGATATACATTCATGAAGAGGAAGACGCAAAGTTAACTTCCCTACACATATGCATTACATGAAGAAGGGATGACAAGCCCTAACTAACATAACACATATTATGTAATGCATAAGAGGAGATGTGAAGCTCCCCCTACACACGTATATCATATAAAGAAGAGTTATCAAGCTCCTCAATTTATAATATACTCAACATGAATCTATATGTAAGAGAGATGTTAAGCACTCCTTGCATATAGGAAATACAAATCAAAAATTTTGAATTTTCTTTATCAAAACAAATTTTGAACTTTTCTCAAGAAACAAATTTTGAGATAACCATAATTTTTAATTTTGATACCAATAGAAAGTAGCAATTGAAAGTATGTGATATCAAATAATCATTGCAAAATCTTCAATTTTTCTTAAGTTAAACATATTGAGATACTAATTGAAAGTAAAGTTTTAACCCAAGCTAAGCAAAATCATTGTGCTTTAAAAAATGAATCTATCTTAACTCAAGCATAAATAACAAATCATATATATGTATATAAAAGATAATACCATAGAAATTGATACTACTTGAATTTGAAAGCATACATATATATAATCAAAACATGAGTATATACAAAAAGAATAATCATATTGATACCAATTGAAATGATCCAATGATACCAATTGACATAAAGTAATATCAAGTGTATATCTCATAGAAGAATAAATAACTGTTTAAATTAATTTTTGAAAAACTAGTTAAAGATCCTTCAAAAACATGAAATCATATGTTATTCATGAATTATACTAAATACATAAAAGTTCAAGCACTCATAGTCCATAAAGCTCAAATTATCTTGAAAAGTAAAAGATGAGTGTTCAAAGGTTGTGTAAATGGCATTTTCATGAAAATAGACAATGAAGCTCAATTAAACATGAATCTCGTTTTTAGACAAGACATGAAAATATTTTTTTTATTTTCATTAAAAACAAATCATGAAAATTTTTATTTTTCATCTTAAGTAAACTTCAAGGTATATGTATGATTTATCCAATCCTAACAATACACATACATATCCCAAATATAAAAGAGTCTACAAATAGTGTATGCATGAAAGCAAGAGACTCACGGGGTATACATGTATATTTATTAGATTTGAATAAAAATAACATATACATGAAGTAAAATCATAAAATAGGCATAACAAGTGTAAATTGAAGAGTCATCAAAACTTAGACTATACATGTGCATAAAGTGGGTACAAATGAGCATGAAATGCAAATATATATAAATCAATTGTTCTCACTATTTGTACATGTATACATACAAGTTTTGATAAAAACTACATTTAAACTAGTAATACCACATGAAGCACATAAAAACATAAAACATGAACATGCTATGAATATGATAAATAAACTAGCATGTATATAAAAAGTAGGAGTTTAGAGATTGTTACCGACTCCAAAGCTCCTAACATGGTGGTTGTCCCACCAAAGCTCCTTGATAGTGATGCATCCCAAAAGTATGTCCATCATGTCCAATTGCATCCACTACCAAGGCACCAATCCTCTCACGTCTTGTGAGAGCCCTCACCTACATCAAAAGTAAAAGGTGGGGATTTTGGTACCCATATTTTTCTTGGGTCCTTTGAGGTTAGTCTTGTTGTAAGGCACCCAAGCATTTTTATTTTTAGCAAAATTAAAATAATGCAACTTGTCATAACAAAATTTTACTAAATGGCCTTTGCGGCCACAATGTGTACATACGTACACCTTAGTATGCTTATGTGTGTTGGTGTGGTCATGACGTGCAACAAAAGCATATGCATGATGGGTATGATGTGCATGAACATGTGGAGTTTGTTTCTTTGAAAACATAGACTCCAATCTAGTATGGTTGAATGCACAAGAGTTCAAAGTTGAACTCAAATTATTATTTTATCTTTTAAAACATTAATCTCACTAGTGGTGGCATGTAAAGCATGGTGAGATATAGAGTCATTTTTCTTGTTCTTTTTAGAAACAAATTCTTTTTCTTTTTCAACAATTTTCTTTTTAAAGATTTATTTTCTTGAAAAACAACTTCTTTTTGTTTTTACACCAAATCATTTTATTTTTCAAAATCATATTTCCTTCACACAAATCATTCAATTTAGACATCAAGGAAATATTTTCATTTTTCAAATCTTTATTTTCTTCTTCAATGCATGCAACCTTATTTTCTAATGAATCTTTTTCATTAAGCATGCAATCTAATTTCTTTTCAAATTTTTATTATCTTTCTTAATCATGTCATATTTCTCAAGCAATAATTGACAAAATGTAGTAAGCTCATCATATGACATGTCATTATCTTCATCTACCTCGGATTCGGTAGTTACCTCAAGGGGGTTATCCCTTGGACCATATAGCACATGTTGAAGGTGTTGCTTCCAACGTCCGAATCGCTCCCCGCGTAGTATTTATCTTTTTCGCCAAGGGAGATGAGGGTATTCCATACTACAAAAGCCGAATCAAAGTTAGAAACTCTAGATAAATAAACATCATCTAGGGTAGACTTTAAAGCATTAAGGGCTTTTGCATTAGCCTCAATATTCTTACCATATAAACAATAATCATTATTAGTGATGGCAAGATAAACATGATAACCTAGGGCTTTGAGGTACAAAGACATCTTAACCTTCCAAATTTGGATGTTAAGAATGTCAAAGGTGGGTGGTGACATAAAGTCCATGGTGTGTGTACAAAATATTGTGATTAGCCTAAAAGTAGGATCTTTAACTCAAGGTTGTTAGACCCAAATCAAGAGCACTAGCTCTGATACCAATTGTAAGTTCACCTAGAGGGGGTGAATAGGTGATGGCTAACCTAATGGTCACTTAATGCCAAATAATGCGGAAGCTATAAAAAATTATGACCTAATAACACTTTTACACTAAACATCACGTATAACACAAGAGTGCTGCCGAATTTCCCGTGAAGGGCTCTGGACAAACTCCTCTAGATTCCCTGTAAATAAGGGTTGAGATGCCGCGATGGCTCTCTTGGTTGAATACAAGTGTTAGTCAACAATCCCAAGCAATATATCAATATGAGCACAAGGAATATATCATGCATATAAAGGTAAAGACAAGATAAGTAATGCAAGATATAAATAAGGACATAGAGAGAGAGAAGAAATGGCAATCGCAAACACAAGGGTTTGTTTCGAGGTTCGAGCACCCTTGCTCTACATCCCCGCCTTCGACACACGAAGGATTTCCACTATGCAAGATCCCAATGGATCTCTCCCCGGTGCCGCAACACCTACAAGCCCTCGGACTCTCTAGTCCCGTACACATGCAAGCTCACTAGCTCGCTCGCCGAGGCCGCACCTCAAACCACCGAGTTCACACAAGAACTCTAAACCACCGCGAACACACTTGTCTGCCTCCTCAAAGAACAAAGAAGAAATCTCTTGGTGATCTAAAACACTTTGATCACCAATTACAAACTCTCACAACACAATCCTATGGATAGATAAGGAAATGGATAGCTCAAGTGATTGTGAGAAAGCAAGGAAAGAACTATGGTGAAAAACTCAAGAAATTCACTTTAACACTCTTGATAAATCTTCCCTTTAGATTGGAAGTATTTGCTCTCAAATATGTGGAGAAAACTCTTTTAATGGAGTGGGAAAAACTGGCTCAAAGCTCTCCTAAAATCTTGTTACAAAACAATGACAAAACCATCAAATATATAGGCTGTCAAAAACTAGCCGTTGGGGTCTGTCAGACCTGTCGGTTGACCGCCCGGTCGACCGCCAACGGTCAAGAATCCGACCGTTGGACCTCCGGTCGGCCGCCCGGTCGACCCAAAAGAACAGAGAGCACTGCTCTCAGTTCCGGTCGACAGGGTCGGCAGACCGGCCATCTGCCAGGTCAAGACATGCACGTCGTACACGTCGGTCGATCCAGCCGGTCGACCGACTTCAGAGTTAGTCGACTAGCAAGGTAGTAAGTCGACTATCTGAAGCCTGAAAATAGTTTTTTTTGGAATTTAAAACTAAGTCTTTTGGTTCACATAAAATCCCATAAAATACATAAAAATCTACAAAAAATAGTTTAACCAATATACTTTGATATACAAACATGCTTGCACAAATCAAGGCATGTTATAAAAGATTGGACTAATTTTGTAACTTGGAAATATTTGGCTCATGATAAAAACTATTTTTCCAAAACAATTATTTTTCCAAAACATGTTTTTCCAAATCTTCATCAAATACAAAAACAAGATATACTTTTAAAGCATAGTGTGTATGGATATGATCCACTACACAATCAAGATGAAATATCTATGTTTTTGACAATAAGCATAAACTAGGTTTTGGTTGAAAGATGTAAACATGAATACCAAAAACCAAATAGTATTTTGTCACAAAGAAAAATCTTTTCTAAACTAAAAAATCTTTTATGAAACAATTCTAAGAGTGTGTATATGTACTTGAGCAATCCACCACTATTCTATCCTTTACATTTTTAACTAAAAATAAAATCTTATACCTAGACACAAGTCTTGATCTTGAAGTCTTCCCTTGAAGTCTTCTCATCATCTTGACTTGGTCCAAGCACGATCCAACGAGCTCAACTTATGATGTGGTCTTGATGCATGGGCTCGTGAATCAACCGGTGCTAGCTCCAAAACTTGACTTTAAATTCTTTGTTGAAGCTCCACACCTACTAAGATCTTGATAACAAATCTGTCACTAATTAAACACAAGATCATTAGTAATATAACTACATGAGTTAATCATCATCAAAACTAGAGTGATGGGCCTTTGGGCCAACAATATATATATCACCTATACTATTACAAACATTTCCTATACAAAATACAATACATCCTACTGGTACAATACTGATCCACGAAATCACCTATACAAATACAAATCCATCGATACAATGATTATATAATACGAATAAAAATTTACCTGACGAAGCAGGGAAACCAAAAAGGAAGCGAGAACACTTGCCTAAATCTCTGAAAAACACTACAAAATCCATGATCCCTGGAACTCCAAATAATCAACGCGGCTATGTGTTCAATATATTTAAAATATATTATAGTAAAGAGAGAGGAGAAAGAGAGAAAATTGGAGAGGAGAAAGAGAGAGGGGAAACTCAAGAGAAGAGAAAGATTATGAGAGAGTGAGACGCGGAGGTGAGGGGAAGATCTGGACACGGAGTGAAGGTTACATGGGTGGAATCTAGACGCAGAGGTGGCAGAGTGAAAGAGAGAGAATTCTAGAGAGATAGAAAGAGTGAGATAGATAGGGAGAGTGAGAGTGAGAGAGTGCTAGAGAGAGTGAGAGAGCAGGACAGAGAGAGGGAGAGAAACACAGGAGAGAGAGAGTGGATAGTAAAGAAAGAGATAGAAAAAGCGAGAGTGATAAAGTGCTAGAGAGAGGGAAAGTGCAGAACCAGAGAAGAAAAGAAAGACAGAAGGAAAGAAGAAAGAAAGAAAGAAAAAGGAAAGAAAAGAGAAAGGAAAGGAGAAGAGAGAAGGGTGGTCGGCCGTCCAGGCCGGCCAGGTGGCACTGGTGAGCTGGGGACCTGGGACACTAGCTAGAGAGGCACAGGGGGCACCAACTGTTGGACTATGGGGAGGAGGAGAAGGAGGAGGTGGGGGTGGTGTAAGTGTAGTTATAGAAGGTGAAAATGGGGTGGTTGAAGTGGTGTTTTGGAGGCCGCGGAGGTGATGAATCGAAGGAGTTCGCCGGGAGATAGGGCTGTGGAGGTTGTGGTGGACGTGGTGGTGACGGTGATGAGGAAGATGGAGTTGATGGTGATGTTGGTGGTGGTGTAATGGTGATGGGGGTATTTTGAATAGTGGAGGAGGAGTTTGGAGGGGGTTTTTGGTCACAAGAGTTTAGGCTAGAGTTGAGGTTGCCGGTGGTGGTTGTCATCACCAGAGAATCATCGGCGCTGAGCTATGCCGAGGTCAGGTCTGGCTATTGTCAGTGAAGGAAGAATGTGAGGAGAGAGTTTGAGATTGAGAGGGAAAGTGAGAGAGTGAAGAAGAGAATATATATTAGAGAGAGGGGGTTTATGGGACCCGCGTCTTAATTGAAATAAAACCCACATCTCATTAAAACCAAACTCACGTCTAGCTGGGCTGAGCCCAGACGTGAAGGTCAGATCTGCGCCTGGGTACGAGCTGAGGTACAAGTTATAAAAGAGGAAAGAGAAAAAGTGGTGGATATTTATTGTGTGGTGGAGGAATTTTTGAGAAAATTTTGAAAAAAAAGAAAAGAAAAAAGAGGAAATTATGAGTGGAGGAGAAAAATTAGAAAATAGAAAAAATAAAATAATATCTGGATAAAATTCTAGAATCTGGGAAAACACTGAAAACTCCGGAAAATGAAGTAATCCAGAACGATCTCGAAAAATTCTCAAAAATAATAAATATTATTTAAGGTACATGGTGAAATTGAATTTTAGAAATTCAATCTCTTTTTCTAATTAAAAATTCTTAGAATCAACCAGCGATACTGTCTACACCAAATCCAGTGAAGTTTTGATAATTTCAGAAAAATCCCCAAAAATTCTTTAGATAGAAATATGATTCTAAAAAATAATATAAAAGCAGTTTCTAGAAATCAATTCTGTTTGTAAATTAAAAATTTGAAAATCAATCGGTGGTACTGGTCGATACTAGTTTTGAAGATTTTGTAATTTAGATCAGAAATCCAGAGAATCACAAAAAATCTAAATATTAGAAATAATGTTTAAAATTGAAACTGATCAAATCTGACTATCCAAAATGTTAAATCAACCAATATACTAGGATCGGGTCCCCAGTTCAGAATCGGGCTGATTCTGAATCCAGGAACCCGGATCAAAATACCAAATGGTGATATAAATAATCATAAATAAAAATTAAATACGAGAGAAAATTAAAAGAATATGATGAGAAAATCAGAATATGTATCTGAGTACGTATTTCGAAAATGGGTGTTACATTCTACCCCCTTACAAAACTTTCATCCTCAAAATTTCGATAGGGGATGATGAAAACAAAAAGGATAAGGATGAGGATTATACCAATTAAGATATGAATAAATAAGGATAACACTCATAACTGATTGAATAATAATCTTTAGATCTAGAAGCCTTCTGCACTTCCTATCGTATATAACTTTGGACTGTATCATATCAATACAGATCTGATAACTGTTAATAAGAGAATTTTACCTGATGAAGATACATAGAAGTTTGAATGGTCCAATTGGGCTGCCAGATCTGACGGAGAGTGACAAGATAAGCTGTATAGAAGAGAGACCTTAAACTTTTCTGAAGACTTTACAGAACTGCGATTTGAATCTCGTGTCTCTGTCCGAACAATAATAACTGGGATACTATGTGGCCTAACTATCTCTCTCATAGAACTATTTGCTAAAATTTCTGTATACTGACCCATTCTGAATAATATGAAATAAGCTAACTTCAATACTAGCCAAATTTCACCGTCTGAATTCTTCTAGAATCGGTGAAGATAACTTCTTTTGAAATAACGAGACAGGAGAATACGATACTTACCTGTTCAGAACTTACACTTACTCTGTTGAACGTAAAGTTATTCCTAATGAAGAGCCTGTAATGAGACTACTAGATGTCCTGCCTGTTTCTATCACTCTAGGAGAAGACTATTATATCATAGATAAAGAAAATCCAATAAACTGATCTAGATATATAAATGAAAATTCGATAAACTGATCTAAATATAAAAATGAAGAACAACCAATAATAACGAGTCCTGATTAGTGATGCTGATTACACAGAACTGTATAACCTAGAATTTATAAGAATTCTCCTCTGGAGGATAACCCGACTATAGATTAAACATTTAGAAAATACCCAAGTCCTACAAGGTTGGTAAATCGATTGTCAATAAAGATTACGACAATTTGTCTGATACAATGAGAAACCGGTTTGTTAAACCCATGCAACACGTTAAGCGGGAGAAATCTGGAGAATGAGGCTAGGAGCTATACTCTGACAGAACTAGCCACAAGTGAAGCCAGGCTCAGATGAGGCCATTGCGTAACACAACATCCAGTGCTAAGCATTAGGGTGACGTGGAGCTAACGCTCTACAAGGCTCGCACTCGGCAAAGCTCATACGGCAAAGTCAGCACGTAACACAATGCCAGATGTTAAGTGTCATGGTGCAGAAAGGCCCACATCTAGTTGAGCTCGTATGGTCAGAACATGACTCTCGCTTGGCGAGATTAGCGGGATCCGTGGCTCATCAAATCCATAAAAAGTGCTGGGCATTGTGGCTCCAAAGGACATGGTCAAGAATTCATACTAACTGAGATAAGTCCTAAATGCAGTTTTTGCAGTGTCAACTTTATGATGGATCACCTCTGAAATACCTGAGCTCCATGAAGTTGATAGAAGAGATCGTGATCATTAGAAACATAAAAAGAAAATACCCGAGCTTTATCTAACTGAAGCCCTGGACTCGGAAGTTGTTTCATACCATCACCTCTTATGTAGTGATACAGTCTATTCGATTACATTAGTGATGGCTACCCAACTTTTTGTAATGATTCCCACTGTCTGTGCTAATCTCCATAAAACAACCATATATAAATATATATATATATATATATATATATATATATATATTATATATATATATATATAATATATATAATATATATATATATATATAATATATATATATATATATATATATAAGAATAGAATATGACGTCGAAGAATTACCCGATTTAAGATAATACAGTGTACTAGAATCGAAGAATACTGGAATAGGGTTGGAACGAACCACATCTGTCCTGCTGCTACCTCACTAGTCTTCTCATATCTTAAGTTGTTATAAGGACTATGAAAATCAGTATAATGAAAAATGAAAGGGATTCAGGAAGGGAAGGAAGGGTGATCAAGAAGAAATAGATAACTCTGCACTTGTAGTTGGGCTGTATAACTAGGACTCATGCATTCTAGTTGTAAATTTTATTACCATTGATTTGCTGACTAGTTGCTTTGTGAATGTGAGAGCCTAGGCTCTGATATCACCCTATAACACCCTGATCCCACGGGTATGGAGACATTACAGCGACGTATATATGTAGGTCAGAAATACCCTCACATATATATGCTAAGCATCAGTAAGGCAAGAATCAGAGCAAGAAAGTACGTGGTGCATTATACATTCTAACATAAGAGTACAATTACAAAGTTATCATAAGAAGTGACACAATATTACAAGACTATTACATCATGATAGGCGCAAATGCGAGAATACAAGGAGATAAACAATTACGAACAGTACAAAGGATGCTCACGAGTTACAACAGGAAAACTCAAAAGCTGAGCAGGGGGCCTTGAAGGAAAGGACTCTGAACAGTCTGTTGATGATTCACGCTTCCACTACGCATCTTGATTGAAAGAGAAAAGAGAGTAAAAAGTAAAAGTTAAGATTAAGAGATTTCTCTGTTTTCTCGCAATTAATCTGCTGTAGCAAGAGCTAAACGGGTCGATCCACGGGGAGAGATGAGATGCAAGATTTTCGATACGTTCTCTCTGTATAAAACTTGAAAAGAAAAGAGGATGGTTATAAAAGAGTTGATTTAAATAGAAAGAGAGATCATAACCAACTAATCATCTAGCACACCAAGCATTAGTCTATTAAGAATAAATATTATATTGAATCTATAAAAATTAACCCTTGAGTGTTGCTTCAAACTTAAGTAAGAAAACTAAGATAGAAAGTAAACCCTAATTAAAGTACATTAAATAAAATTAAACATTAGTTTATCAAAGTCTCAAAGTATAGCAAAAAAAATTTATTTTAGACTTAACATTAAGCTATCAAAGTATCTAAGTATAAACTGAGAATAACCATCAAATAGTATACCCTAAAGCCAGTTTAATTAAATTCATCACTAATCTTCAAGAATTATTAACTGATCATAGAGTTTCAAATAGGCATAGAGCTCAATCAATTTTCTTTTTAGAACTAGGCTTTAGTTGGTGGAGAGATTAGAAAGCTGCGAGAGAATTAGTTACTCATATTCATGATGGAATTAAGCATGAATTTTTAAAGTTGCATAAAAGAAATTAAACTAAAATTGAAAAATACAAATAAAAATAGCAAAAAGAGATATGGAAGAAAATAAGAAGCTTTATTGAATTTATCACCAATCTAGTACAAAAGCCTTCTCTTCTTTATAGATCTTCTTCAAAGTCGAAAAACTAGAAATATAATGGAAATTCGGAAAGAAAAGATGATCTAAAAAAAATTCTAAACATGATTCTCTGATATGCCTCTCCTCTGTTGCTCTTTTAGGTGTATTTATAGGGGATTCTAATAGTAGAGTCTCAGTAGAATACTCTCCCCAAATCTACATGTAAACGGCCATAGAAATGCAGGGTTTCCGAGGCAAAAAAGGGAAAAACGCGACACTTTTGAAGGTTCAGCTCATCTCATCCATCCATCTGAAGATCTATCCTTAGAATTCTCATTTGAATTCTGAAATTTAAAATAATCTTATTTCTTAGATAGCTTAAGAAACAAGTTACCTATAAATTCAAATTTTAAACTTGAATTGTCTCCTTTATCTTTGACTTGGGGATCAAGCAACTTAATTTAAGTTAACTTTCTCTTTTATCTCTAAATTAGGATAGGATAATTTCTGATTTAACTTGGGCTTGATGAGCTCTTGGGCTTCCTGTTTGGACACATATACTGCATAAATATTATTACATTCCTACATATATTATGTAATAAATCATTACAAACTCACTTGTCTTAATGTCCTAATCCTTGTAGGGTATGATAAGAGAAGATAAGCATGAATCCTATCCAAATAAATTCAAAAGTCCAAATCAAATGGGATCTACTCAAATTCAGAGGATCTAGAGGCTATCTTATCTGAAGATTAAATCTACCAGATAAGATAAAACTATAAAATTCAAAGGAAAAATGGAATTTGTAAAGACCCTATCGATTTCGCTGAGGATAAAAGAGTATATCGTCAAACACAGAGCAGAGATTCAAATTCCAGAAAGATAGAAGGATAAAGGACATGTGAAAGAGCAAGCCCCCATTGATCCTGGCCCAAGGCTAGAATTTTGTCGTGGAAACGAGGCTAAAATTTTGCCGTTGCGTTGTCCCGGTTCTTTAAATGAAATAGGGGGAGCGCCAACTCCCCCTACCTTCGCATGCGTCCAATACACGTTTTCTTCTCCAATAAATACATGTAACCTCGAAGTCAGAGAGGCACCACTCGAGAGAGAGATTTAGGTTAGTTTAGTTTAGATTTTTCTTTTCTTCTTCAATGTAATTTTTATTTTTTCTTTATTTTATTTTTAAGTTAGAGAGAGTTACATGATTAAAAGAGAGGAAGAGTTATTTTAGAGTGATACAATGTAATCTTTTCTTCAAGAAGCTTATATTGAAAGTGACAATCAATGGAGGTTTCTCATTTTTCTTCATCGTACTCAATCTGGTCAAGCACTACTTTTATTTACTTTTTTCTACTACTTTGCTTTACATTACTTCACATCTAATCATGGTATGTTAATTTACAACAGAGGTAAATCTTTTTTCTTTATCTCTTTTCTATTTTTCTTTCTTAGTTTAATTTAACAATTTTCAATCAACACTTTCTCTTTTAATTCTTTTTCTTTGAACTTGTTTTTCTTTTCTTTTGAATTAAAAAAACCATATTAAATACTCTTCTTTTATCTCTTTTTATTTCTGATTTTTATACCAACACTTTTCTTTTTCTCTTTTTGTTTCCTTTTCTTGTATAAATAAAATAACAACAATACCACCATCTCTTCTTCTACATCTCCTTCTTAACTATTTTCATTTTCTTTTAAAATTAAGAAGAGAACTCTTAATATGTTTTAGTTAATTAAAAGAAGAAACTTACTATAAAGCTTCCATCGTTGTACCTTCCTGTGGATCGTGACCCGTTAGCCCTAGACTACACGATAGTATTGAGGACCTAGCACTGTTCATAAAAGTCTATATTTTTCTATGCAGGTTTGGGATCTTAACACATCCCTTAAACTTGTGAGCTCTTTTGGGCTCTCTTATTTTCTCTTTTTAATTAATGAGGTCAGCACATTATGAAATAATAAAACGATTAAATAGCAATGCTTTAAAAAAATAAACATGAAAATGTGACTAAAAATATTCACTTTTGATGAACAATCACACCCTCACACCTATCTTTTACTCGTCCTCGAGTGAAACAAAAAAAAAATCTAAACTTATCTAATCTAATCGAACTCACTTCATAGGAATCATGGTTGCACTTAGCACGTGCAACAAGTCGTTAAGCCTCAAAGTTACCCTTAGTGGACGAGTGTTGTCTCGTAAGGGTTTTCAGTGAATTACACCCACAAAATTCATAAAAGAAAGAAAAATAAAGTGTTAATATTTTTGAAAACTCATTTTTGAAAGAGAGAGAATATTTGAAATATTATTATAAAAATCAAGTTAATCTATAAGTCTTAGGATCACCTAATTATTCATTCTTATACTTAGTCTCTATACAAGTATTTATTATAATTTAAGTTTAGATTAAAACTGAATTTCTCACTTAGTCTATTACTTTATCTAAATCATATGAACCTTTGTGATCGTGAATTTTGACTCAGATTCTTCAACTTCAACTCTTATGCCTTACAAATTAATATATATACAACCCTTTCTTTTTTTTCTTTTTTCTTGAAAGAAGTTCGAAGTATTACCACTTCGTTGCCCTTTAAGCACTATTTTTTAAATATATATACCTCATCTAATTTTCTTTCGTGTAAGTATCAAGACTTCTTTAGACCCTAATACCTAACTACTTGATTATTAAATGTGTTAATATATATATATTATATTTATATATTTTTTCCAAACTTACCTAATTACCCTTCGCGTAAATGCCAAAGCCTCCTTAGGCCAAAGCACCTAGCTAATCAATAATTAAATTCGTTTTTCATATGTGTTGTGTGTGTGTATTCTAAGGCACAAGAGTCTTTGTTTTGAATCCTAATGCGTAAGTGTATAAAGTATGTATATTTCATCAAGGTAAAAAATCAAGGCTAAATTACTTTTCTAATTTTTTCTCCCAAAACTAAAATCAAACAAATAATCTTATTTTGACCGAGTATTAAGGAATCCTAATTATGATTTACCTATTCCTTAAAATTAACTTATTACTTACAAAATAAATCAAAATTTAATTTCTTTTTTCAAAAGTTTTTAAAATTTTTTTTAGTGCCTATGTTAGTAAAGTTAAAAAAATTATCATGTTAATTATGTCACATGTTAAAATGTTAGATGTTACATGTTAGACTCTCCCCCACACCTATCTCATGTATTGTCCCCAATGTATGAATAAATGCATGTATGCAAAAAATAAAGTGTAAAAAGAGGTGATGTTATTTACCGATACTTTAGATCAAGTAGACCCATAGATATGTCTGCTTCCGGAGCTGATTCCAATAACGATTTCAAATGTTGACCATTTATCTTGAATATATTACCATTCTTAATGTCGCATATCTCTACTGCTCCATTGAAAACACAGTCCTAATAACGAATGACCCTGTCTATCGTGATTTCAACTTCCCTGGAAAAACATGAAGCCTAAAATTATAGAGTAATATTTTTTGTCCGGGACAAAATTTTTCCTCATGATAAATTATCATGAAAAATCTTAACCCTATCCTTCGTAATCTTTGCTTTTCCGTAAGTTTCGTTCCTCAACTCCTCAAGTTTTGAAATTTGTAATTTCTGAAGCGCACTGGCCTTATCTAAATCAAAATTTAGTTATTTAATAGCCCATAAGACTCGGTGTCTAACTCGACAGGAAGGTGACAAGCCTTTTTAATGACTAACCTATAAGGAGACATCCCTAGAATAGTTTTAAAGGAGGCCCTATATGCCCATAAGACATATACCAATTTGGTGGACCAGTCCTTTTGGTTTAGATTCACAGTTTTCTCCAAGATAAGCTTAATTTGTCTATTAGAGACTTCTACCTACCCATTAGTTTGAGGGTGGTAAGGTGTGGATAACTTATATATTATGGCATATTTTTGCATGAGATTCAAAAGTTCTATTACAAAAATATGAGCCATTATCACTAATGATTGCATGAGGGCTTCCAAAGCGTGAAAAGATATTTTCTTTCAAGAACATGACAATAAATTTGTTGTCATTTGTCTTGCAAGGGATGGATTCAACCCATTTGGATACGTAATTCACAGCCACCAAGATGTATTGGTATCCAAATGAACTAGGAAAGGGACAAACGTCAAAGAGTTCTACTTTTAGAATTGGATTGAGGGGCATCATATTATGTTTTGAAATCCTACCTATCATTTGGCATCTTGTGCACGTCTTGCAAAAGTCAAATGCATCCTTAAACAAAGTGGGCTAATAGAACCCACTCAATAGTATTTTTTCGGTAGTTTTATAGGGACCAAAGTGTCCACCTCATGCAAGCTCGTGACAAAAGGGTAGAGCATTCTTTACTACCTCATTGGGAATACATCTCCTAATGATTTGGTCAGAATAATATTTAAAGAGATAAGATTTCTCTCAAATGAAATATCAGACTTGAGACAATAACCGATATACATCTTGTTTTGACCAGTGAGATGGGGTTTAATTTGTGACTAAGTAGTTGACTATGTCAGCAAACCATGGTTTCTTAAAGATAGCTAAGAGTTGTTCAGTGGGAAGTTATCATTGATTGGTAACTAGTTGGAAGGGGCTTTTAGCACAGGAGAGAGGTGATCGGCGACGACATTTTCGACACCCTTTTTATCTTGAATTTCAGGATCAAACTCTTAAAGGAGGAGGATCCAATGGATGAGTCGGGCCTTCTGTCCTTCTTGAGTATTAGGTATCGAAGTGCGGAATAGTCGGTGAACATGGTGGTTTTGGTCCCAAGTAGGTACGGATGAAATTTTTCGAATGCGAACGGTACAACCAAGAATTAATTTTCAGTTGTAGTATAGTTCAATTGGGCATCCTTAAGAGTCCTACTAGAATAGTATATGACATGCTGCTTGTTGTTTATGCATTGTCCTAAGACAGTGCCTATGGCAAAATCAGAAGCTTTGCACATGATCTCAAATGGTTTGGACTAATCTGGGACAGAAATTATAGGTACGGATGTAAGTTCCATTTTGAGCTTCTCCCAAGTGTTAAGACATCCATCATCAAAGATGAAGGACACTTCCTTAACTAAAAGGTTAGTTAAGGGTCTAACAATTTTACTAAAATTCTTAATGAACCGATGATAAAATCAGCATGTCCTAAAAAAGAACGGATGCCTTCTACACATTTTGGTGTGAAAGCTTGGCTATGACCTATATCTTTTCCTTGTCCACTTCAATCCTTTTTTTAGAAATTTCATGACCTAGGACAATCCCAGTTGTACCATAAAGTGATACTTTTCCCAATTTAAAGTCAAATTCTTTTCAGCATATCACTCAAGGACAAGTTCTAGACTATGAAGACATTGGTCGAATGAGTCTCCATAAATAGAGAAATTATCCATAAAGATCTCTAAAAATCTTTCGACTATGTCAGAGAATAGGCTTATATACAACGCTGAATGTTGTCAGGGCACTGCATAGACTGAAGGCATTCAGCGATAAGCGAAAGTTTCAAATGGACAAGTAAACACTGTTTTCTCTTAGTCCTCTGAAGCTATGGGGATTTGATTGTACCCTGAGTAACCATTCAAGAAACAATAATACTCATGGTCAGCTATTCGTTCAAGCATTTGATCGATAAATGGAAGAGGGAAATAATATTTGCAAGTGGCAGCATTTAATTTCTGATAGTCAATGCAAACTCGAACCTTTGTAGGGAGTCGTGTTTGTACCAACTCTTGATTTTCATTCTCTACCACTGTAAAACCGGATTTCTTAGGGACCGCATGGACTGGGCTGACCCATTGACTATCAAAAATGGGATAAATTATCTCATTATCTAAAAGTTTTATTATTTCAGCTCGAACAGCCTCTGGCATAATAGGTTTAACCTAAGCTATGGGTCCCTCTTTGGTTTTGCTTCTTCATTTAGATGGATTTGGTGTCGAACTGTAGCTGGACTCAATCCCTTTATGTCGGTCATCATCCAACCAATTGCTTCCTTATGTTTTCTATATATTATCATAAGGTCCTCTTCTTACCCACCAGTCAAGTCGTATGCAACAATGACTGGCAGAGTCTCTTGTTCACTTAGGTAGGTGTACTTGAGATGTTTGGGCAAGGCTTTTATCTCTAGGGAAGGAGATGACTCGATAGACGGAGAGTCAAGCTAGTTGGCTCTGGATCTAATGAACTTGAGCTCGATGCCCACTCAATAATAGAATTGACTTTCTCATCAAGTTTCAAACCCTCGGTTCTAACTCGATGTCACACTCAGCTTCTACTTTTCTCTCCTCATTATGCTCACTTGTCAAGTTCTCAATAAGGTTTACCTCAAAAGGTGGATCGTCCATATCGTAAGGTTATTTTTCTAAGTTGAAAATATTAACTTCCTTAGTTATGTCTCCAAAAGTCAATATCATGATCCATTTATATAATTTATAATTGCATTTGCAGTTGCTAGGAACGGGCGTCCTAAGATGACGAGAGTTTGTGACCTAAGATAGAGATTGCTTGGGTCTTTAGGACAATGAAATCTACTAGGTAGATGAATTCTCCTATGCAGATAAGGACATTATTTATTTTCCCTTTTAAGACTTTGACTAATCGGTCAGCTAACTGGATTGTGACTTGAGTCAGGCTAAGTTTGCCCAATCCAAGTTATTTGTATACTGTGAAGGGAGTAAGTTGATACTTGCTCCCAAATCAAGAAGTGCTTGATTAATTTTTTTCTGACCTATTGTGTAAGAGATGGTAGGACAATCAGGATCCTTGTACTTAACCGGGATATAGTTGGACAATAGCTCACTAATATTAGTGGCTAGAAAAAACTTCTTAGGCACATTGATCTTTCTCTTTTTGGTGCACATGTCCTTAAGAAATTTGGCATAACTAGGACTTGTTAAGTTGCATCAAGAAGAGGTATCATTATTATTACTCCAAAGCCTATTCAAAAATGGGGTTATAGGATTATGCACTTATTCAGTTGACTTATCTTCGAAAGTGGATGGAGTGGAATTAGGAGTGGATGCTTGAGTTGGTATGGTGGCATTGATACTTGATTATCGACTTGTTTTCCTGACCGCAACATATGAACCACATTACATTGGTTCATTGTATCCTCTTGAGCCACATGAGCTTGACTAGAGTTCTACAGTTTGCTATTGGTTGACGAGGCAAAGTCACTTTGGGGCCTTAACTTTTGAAACTGATTAACTGACTTAATTGATCCTCTAATCAAGATATGACTTGTCCCGTATTCTGCATGAAAGATGTCAAAATTTTCTCAAAATCGGTCTTTTTGGTAGTGGGATTTTGGAAGGATGGTTATGGAGCTTAATTGGAAAAATTGGGTTGATAATGAGTGGGTGAAAATTTTTGGAGAAATTGAGCCTAGGTAATCATTTGTTTTTTGGGCCCATGAGAAATTTGGGTGATTTCTCCAACCGGAATTGTATGTCGATGAATATGGATTGTTGGTGGGCCTTGAGAATGTTGCATTCGTGTGTTCAGACAATATTTGATGAGCCATGAATATGGGACACTCTTCAAACACATGGTTCATAGCTTGACAGTAAGTACAGCCCGCAGGTGATGTTGGGCCGACTTGGTTCACAGAAACGGGATTCCTAAACTCTATGGCTTCTAGCCTTCACATAACGTTATCTAATTTAGCCTCAGTTGTTATGGAGACCTCTTTCGAAAGAGATTGAGTTGGTATTTCTAGACTCTTCGAGAGTAGGTTTCCATTAGAGGGTTTATTCCTCTAAGTCTTTATATATTTTCCACCATTCGTGTTCATCTACTTTCAAGAATCTCCCTTGACTCATGGCTTCTAAGAGAGTCTTATTTTGATAATCTAGACCATCATAGAGGATTTGGCAAAGCCGCTCCTTATCTATGCCATGATGAGGGCATTGGACAAGGTCTTTGAAACGTTCGAAATATTTTCAAAACGGTTCGCTAAGTTCTTGCTTGCACTGCATTATGTTTTTCCTCATAAGAGCAATCTTATGGTACGGTAGAACTTTTTTAAGAAGGCTTTGATGAAATTGTCCCACGCTGTGATAGAATTTTTTGCTAAACTGTATAGTCATTTCTTGGCTAGGTCCTTGAGGGCAAAAGGTACAAAATGTAACCTTATTGCATCATCTCCTAACTGTGGTATCCTCATCATGCGGGATACGTCTTCAAATTTCCTTATGAAGAAGTATGCATCCTTAGAATCTAGACCATAGTATTTAAGGAGACTGTTAATGAATTATGGCTTTATCTCAAAGCTTTCCCTTTCATCTTCGAGAAGCTGAATGCAAGACGGAAGAGGTGTCCTAATAGGATAGAACCTATCCTCTAGCGATATCGGTGGTGTCATGATTTGGTTAGATTAAGATAGTGATTTAGTCCTAATTAATCTAGATGTAATTGGGTCTTTCGAACACACTTGCATACGCAATCAATTGAAACCAATTCACCAATCAAAAAGAAAATAAAAATCAATCAATCCTATTCTAGGGTAAGCTTAGACCTAGATGACTCCTAACTTTAGATTATCTATGAGAGGTATATTATAAAACTTAACCACATGTTAATCGGCCAGGTAGGTGGCAAGATTGGTGGGAGGTATCTGTCAAAATGGGCCTAATTATGCGAAACGACCAATTTCGAGGTTTGGCCTCTCAATACCCTACCTAGTCACCGGTTTGGTAAATTTCTAACAACTTTCTTTTTTAGTCAATCTCCTAACAAGTCTGATTAATTCTAAGGCTAACATCTAGTTAATTTTAAATTAGTGTTAAGCAGTGAGTGCAAGAAAGATAGTTTGTAGGCTAAGAAAGGCAATGACATCCCCACCTTATGTTATTTAGGGGTTTTGCCTTTAAGATATATTAGTACACGTGTACAAGAAAAATAGAAAAAAATTCACTCAAAAGCAGTAAATCAGTCAAGATTGCTTCCTAGTCTATATGCAATATGAACGTACCTGGTCACTAGCACTCTTCAACAAAAATTAAAGAATTTAAATAGACATGTGCCTATGATGCAAGAGTCCAAATTTTTTTTAAAGTTAATCAACTAATAGGTTACTGCTAATTTATTAAAAATATGCAGGGATATCAAACAAAGAAAATATCAACTGCAGTAAATAATTCAGGCAATTCCAAACAGTCCTGCACAAAAAAGGTCAGTAGTCAACTTAACAGGCCGCGTTTGCATGGCTTTTGCCACGTTTGCGCGTCCTTGTTGAGGGTTTAGGGGCTCTGCTAAAATATGGAGTCTCACAGTCATTTATATGTCCTTTAATGCAATTTAATTCTCTGTTCTCTAAACCTACACACAAAAATAGAGAAATTAGGGTTTAGTAGACAAAGAGAACTGTACCGTTCCTTCTCCGGCAACGACGCCAAAATTTTGATTGACAGAGAAAAAAAGAGTAAAAAGTAAAAGTTAAGGTTAAGATTTCTATATTTTCCCACAGTTAATCTGCTATAGCAAGAGCTAAACAGGTCGATCTGTGGGGAGAGATGCAATGCAAGCTTTTCGATACGTTCTTTATGTAAAACTTAGAAAGAAAAGAAAATGATTATAAAAGAGTTGATTTAAATAAAAGAGGGATCATGGACACTAATCATTTATCACAACCAAGCATTAGTCTATTAAGAATAATTATCATATTGAACCTATAAAGATTAACCCTAGACTATTGCTTCAAACTCAAGTAAGAAAAGTAAGATAGAAAGTAAACCCTAATTAAAGTACAGTAAATAAAATTAAATATTAATTTATCAAAGTCTTAAAGTATAGCATAAGAAAAGTTATTTTAGACTTAATACTAAGCTATCAAAGTATCTAAGTATAAACTGAGAATAATCATCAAATACTATATCCTAAAGCTAGTTTAACTTAATTAATCACTAATCTTTAAGAATTATTGACTGATCCTAGGGTTTCAAATAGGCATAGAGTTCAATCAATTTATCTTATAGAACGAGGCTTTAATTGGTGGAGAGATTAGCAAGCTACGAGAGAATTAGTTACTCATATTCATAGTGAAATTAAGCATGATTTTTAAAAGTTGCATAAAAGAAATTAAACTAGAATTGAAGAATACAAATAAAAATAGCAAAAGAGATGTGTAAGAAAATAAAAACCTTTATTTATTTATCACCAATCCAGTACAAAAGCCTTCTCTTCTTTATAAATCTTCTTCAAAGTAGAAAAACTAGAAAATACGATGAAAATTCAGAAAGAAAAGATGATTTAAAGAAAATCCTAAACTTGATTCTCTGAGATGCGTCTCCTCTGTTGCTCTTCAGGGGTATTTATAGGGGATTCCAATAGTAGGTCTCAGTAGAATATTCCCCCCCCCCCAAACCTCCACGCACAATGCCATAGAAATGCGGTATTTTTGTGGCAAAAAAGGGAAAATGCGGCACTTTTGAAGGGTCAGGGCACGCGCCTTGGCGTGTGGCTTCATCTCCTCCGTCCATCTGAAGATCTATCCTTAGGATCCTCATTTGAATTCTGAAATTTAAAATAATCTTGTTTTCTAGATAGATTAGAAAATAAGTTATCTATAAATCTGAATTTTAAACTTGAATTCTCTCCTTTATCTTTGACTTGGGATCAAGCAACTTAATATAAATTAACTTTCTCGTTTATCTGTGAATTAGGATAGGATAATTTCTGATTTAGCTTGGGCTTGATGGGCTCGTGGGCTTCTCTTTAACTTGTGGACTTCTTTTGAGCTCTTTTCTTTTCTCTTTTTAATTAATGAGACATGTACATTACTAAACAATAAATGATTAAATAGAAGTGCTTTTTAAAAAAAACAGACATGAAAATATGACTAAAAATATGCACTTTTGATGAACAATCATATCTCTGATCAGCAACCGGGAGAATCCACAAGCTCCAAACTCCAGGATTTGGACATGCAGATCCAGGGGAGTCAGAAACACCCCCAACGAGTGGTGTGATGAATGCCAAGTGGCGTGCAGGGATAAGCACACGTGTATCGATAAATCTGAATCAAAAGCATGAGTTGAAAATCATGTCGTGAGTATAGGCACACATGAAAAGGCAATGAGAAGTAAATATGATAAAACTAGTTATACAAATCTAAATTACTGATCTATGAGGTTAGTACATCGAAGGAATAATCCAAATAAAAAAATCCTCATATATATACTATATACCTCACGTCATTGTATCCTGAGTTCATATAACCCAAGTTGTCTCCTAAACTAAGAAAACATCATAAAACTGATAGAAAACTGCTAAAATCGATAATACCAAATACAAACAAAACAAGTCGTACAACCTCAGTTTACAGCTTCATAAGACTAGTACATCAAAAGAATAATCCAAATAAGAAAACCCTCATCTATATACCTTATACCCCATGTCACCGTAATCCGAGTGAAAACAGCCCAATTTGCAAAACAGCACAAAGAATTCTTAATTAGCATCTTATTATTATAATTCGTCTGACCCATATATCTAGGTATGTGTCCTAGTGTACATTTCAACACACATACATCCATATATGAGAAAGGCGAGTGGTTATTAGAAACTAATGAAGATTGATGGACCATATTTATAGTGGGTCCCGCCTCCGCCCAGGACAACGGCCCACTACTACTCTTTCTCCTCGGGAATTATATTACACCCGAATACGTGTCGTCGAATTTGGGGATTAAGACACCCAACATGAATCATCAGTCGTACGACCACTATAAACATAATGTCACACCAGTATCCATCAGTTCTTACCATCCAGATGTAAGTTGTCTTTTTTATAGTTTATTAGATAATTATCAGTGTACGGGAATGAGAAGGAGCATGTCAGGTGTATCAGGAGTACAGATTGAACTGGTGTATATATCAGTATATGTCAAGATGTTAGGTCATCATTCTCGTATTGTGATAATTATAAGAGTCAAGTGGTAAGCATGTCAGGTGTCAGGTGGTATCATCTCAGATATTGAGTGATAACAGGCAGGTGATAGTATACAGGTGTCAAGTGACATCACGGTAAGTGTTAGCACATTAAGTGAAAACACGTCAAGCGATAATACATTGATATTTTCTATTGAATAACACGATACAGGAAAATGGTACCGATACATGAGATCGATGCCGACACCAAAATAATACATTTTTGAGAAAAAGTATAGGTAAGAGTTTCAAACTCTTCACAGTCATTGATAAAAGAATTGATAGAACTATCAAGTGGGAAAATGAATAAGCAAGTAAGTGAACATCCAAGCGAAGCTAAGCATTGTCGGGGAAAAGATTAGCGAACAGTGTTTAATCACCAAAGCGCCCATTGGAACTCAGGAATGACTCGGCTGAAGATGCGAGTCTAAAATCTGATAGAGTTTCACCTAGGCGTATTTAGTAGTAAAACGCTGAGGCTAACCTGCCTTTCCAGGCGTAGTTAAATTGTCCAGGAGACTTTAATAAACCTCGGAGAGGTTAAGCCCAGAGACTATAGTGTAGAACCGCGGAGCGGTTAAGGCCGGAGGCTGAGTATGTACCTGCAGGAGATGTTAGTACCAAACAACACATGCATATATGACTTGCAGGCAAGAGAACTGATAAGCAAGTGAGCAAGCAAGCGATCATCCAAGCAAAGCTAGAGCAAAGCTAACATTACAGCATTAGACATCATCACGCTCGACGTGGTTACCGCTCGCGCTCAGCTAACGCATACGACAGAGCGAGGGTATGAAAGCTATACTTCTGCACGTGGCAAAGCCGCGCTCACAGTGTAACTACACTCGAACGGAATTAGCGGTAAAGTGTTGAACGCTAGGTCCGCCTACCAGGCGTAGCATATAAAAAGTCCAAAGAACTTAAAAAACCTCAGAGAGGTTAACCTGAAGGTTATAGTAAAAATCACAAAGTGGTTAAGCCCAGAGGTTGTATAAGTACTTGCACAAAATGTTAGTACCAAATACACGAACATATATATCACCTATATTATTACAAATATTCTCCATACAAAATACAATACACCCCACCAGTACAATACTGATCCACAAAATCACCGGTACAAATACAAATCCATCGATACATCAATTATACAATTACGAATACAAATCAACCTGACAAAGTGGAGAAACCAGAAGGAAGCAAGAACACTCGCCTAAATCTCTGAAAAATACCGCAAAATTCCTGATCCCCAGAACTGCAAATAATCAACATGGCTACACATTCAGTATATTTAAAATATATTATAGCAAAGAGACAGGAGAAAGAGAGAAAATTGGAGAGGAGAGAGAGGGAAAACTCAAGAGAGAGTATGAGAGAGTGAGACTCGGAGGTGAGGGGAAGAGCTGGACACGAGAGTAAAGGTAGTGTGGGTAGAAGCAAGACGCGGGGGGATGGTGAGAGATAGAATGCTAGAGACACAGAGAGAGTGAGAGAGATAGGAAGAGTGAGAGTGAGAGAGTGCTGGAGAGAGTGAGAGAGTGGGACAGAGAGAGGAAGAGAAATGTAGGAGGGGAGAGAGATAGTGATAGAGAGAGATAGAGAGGTTGAGAGAGAGAGAGTGCTTGAGAGAGGGAAAGTGCAGAACAGGGAAGATAAGAAAAGGAAGAAAGAAAGAAGGAAGGAAGAAAAGAAAAGAGAAAGGCGGCGCCGACGAGCTGGGGGCCTGAGGCGCCGGCCGGAGAGGCGCAGAGGGGAGGCGCCGGCTGCTAGGCTGAAGGAGGAGGTGGAGGTGGTGTAAGTGTAGTTATAGGAGGTGAAAATGAGGGTGCTTGAAGTGGTGTTTCAGAGGCCGTGGAGGTGATGAATCGAGGGAGTTCACCAGGAGAAAGAAGCTTTCGGAGGTTGTGAAGGATGTGGTGGTGATGGTGATGAGGAAGATGGAGTTGATGGTGATGTTGGTGGTGATGTAATGGTGATGGTGCTGTTTTTAATAGTGGAGGAGTTTGGAAGGGGAGTTTGGTCGTCGGAGTTTAAGCCGGAGTTGAGGTGGCCGATGGTGGTTGCTATCACCAAGGAATTGTAGGCTGTCTAAAAATCACTGAAGACAAGTCATCAAAAGCAGAGTCCAAACTCCAGACGCAAGGCTAATCATCGCCACCAGCGCAGCACTAAGCGCGAGGATCGAAAGCCGTGTCTCAATATCACTACAATGACCAAGACGCGAAGCATGAAAACACATCTCAGTATCACTGCAGTACCAAGACGCAGAACCCAAAGACCGCATCTCACGTGGAGCTTGACGCGAAATTTGAAGCTCGCGTTTCTCAAGCATCACCTCAATGGCAAAACGCGAGGCCCAAAGCCTGCATCTCGGTTATAACTGCCCTCATTACTGGGTCAATTACTGCCCACGTAATGAGGGAGTTAACCCCCATTATGGAGTGTTTTTAGGGGATACTTTTACCCCCTGAAACCTCTATAAATAGCCCAGTTTTCTATGGAAGAGGTCGGAGGAAAAATTTTGGTCAGAAGAACTTCGGTTGTAAGCCTAGAAGGACCAAGATCTCCAGCTAAAGAAAGAAAGAGTTCAACTCTTCTAATAACTTGTTGCGTAAGAGTTTGTTCTTGTCTAAAGTCTCTTTGAGATTGTTATTGGACAGAAGCTGTGTTACTTCATTCACCATCCAAAAAGAAGATTCCCAAGAAGTCTTGACGTTCACCCGGTCAACGGAAAATAAGATTCACTTTCCATCGTCACATCAAGAACCCGACATAAACAAAGGGGAGATTTGAGCTTGAATATCTCCCCTCTCTTGTAAAAGGATTATTGATCCGCTGTAATTTTCTTTACCATCAAATAAAAAATTTACACTTCGATCTTCGATTTTCCCACCAAACAAGAGATGGCGACTCACTGGGGACTACTTTCTCTACCGATGAGCAAGTTGTGGCGCAAGGTGACGTCACCTACATGGAAAAAATGATTGAATCACTTATTGTCGAGTTCGACTAGGCAAAATATGAAGAGTTTCTCTCTTCTGACTCCAAGAGCCCTAGGTCGCAGCAGTACCGCAAGGTCTCCTATGGCACCCGCTCTCCAGTTCACTCTGTGATCCCTTCAAATACGATGACAAGAAGAGTGTCATGGCTAATCATATCACACGTAACACCCGCGTTGACGTCTCCCATGAGACCCGCGAGGTTAGCGTTGCTGATATTCAGTCCGTTCATGCCCGTCCCCTTCCTCAGTTCCAGGTCACCGGGGGTTCCCAGCAACCCGTACTGCGTAACTGGAATACTGAACGATGACAAAGACGACGTGCGCATCAACTACAGGGGCGAGAAGCTGGAACAATTACCTGTCTAGCAAATACAGAACACGAGGCTCAAGACCGCGTCTCTCCTGAACCACGTCAGACGCGCGAAGTCCGCATTTGGAGACCTAAACGCGAAGGCCATAAGGCCTACATTTTTGAAGCTCCACTTCCCAAAAGCAACGTTTAGCAGTGCGAGGTCCGTACCTCTTCTTAGAAACACAAGACCTGTGTCTCCCCAATCGGACGTCGAATTGAGAAAATTTTAGTATCTCATCCATCGCTAGCTAAACGCGACAACCAGCAACGCAAGATCTGCATCCCTTCTCAGCAAAGACGCGAGGCCTGCGTTCTCGAGCCGAAATGTGAGAGCTGTGTCGTCTTACAGGACGTGAGCTCCGCGTCTCAGAACCCTGCGTCTTAGCTTTGCGACGCAAGGATAGCTCTCAGAAGCTAAAAAGCTCATCTTTATAAGCGAAAGCCTATCATCCTCCGAGAAAGAAGATTTAATATCTCTTGTGCGGGAGTATATAGACGTTTTCACTTAGAAATATGAGGACATGCCTGAGCTTGATCCTCGAGTGGCTATGCATCGCCTTAACATTAATTCAGACGTGAAGCCAGTCAAATAGCAACAGCGACTGTTTCGTCTAGAAATAATGAAAGCAATCTAGTCAGAAGTCAAGAAGCTTATAGACTCTGGCTTCATTAGGGAGGAGCAACACCCTGATTGAGTAGCCAATATCGTCCCCGTTACCAAGAAAAATAGGAAGATCCAAATTTGCATCGATTTTCGCGATCTAAATGAGGCCTGTCCCTATTTCCATTGATTTTGTAAAAGGGAAAACTTACAAAAAGGGGTCGAGGAGCTAAATTACGAGTATTCTAAAAGATTACAAGTATATCTCCTCTGAGATTCTGGAGAAGTGTGCCGATAGGAGTCTGGTCAGCGCGCGATCACTTTGTCCCTTTGACGATGCGATCGATGAGATTCCCTTCTCACCTGGTTCGGGGAATCGGAGAACAGAAGGTTGGTAGAACCCTCTTGTTACTTCTCAAACTGCCTCCACTTGGGAATTTCTTCTCGCCTGGTTCGGAGATTCCTTGAAAGGAAGATCTTAGGGTATCAGCACCCTGATTAGAGAAGCATTTCTCTAAATTCTCTGAATTCTTGGAAGCAAGAGAATAGATCTCTGGTTAGCCGTCTCTCTCTCTCTGTGTGCGTCTCTTTGCCTGTGCGCATGTGTGTGCCCCTCTGTTCGTATGCCTCTGGTGGGCTATTTATAATGAGAGCAGGGGTATAATTGTCCCTTGAAAATCTGAAAACAGATTGAGTCAATCTATTTAAATCTGGAAAGTAGCCTTGCTGCGAGGCTAGAATCAGCTTCTGTGAAGTTAGGAATAGCAGATAGCGTCAGTCTCCTGATCTGTTTTGATTCTTTCTAAATAATTAAAAGATCTCCCCTGATCTTCTTACTTGTTTTAGGAGAGTCAAGAGATTATGGTAAACAACTGCCAAATTTGATCTCAGATTTGATCTCGATTAGATTTGATCTTGAAGATTTGATCTCATCTGGAGATTTAATTGGTCAAACGTTGACCATAAAAGACCCGCAGCAGAGCTGCCGCATCGAGCTCACAGCGGAACTAGAAGGAGCATCTGGCGAAGTCAGAAGAAAGCTCTTCAGCGGAGCTGGATAAACATCTGTGGCGAAGCTACCATCCTTTTGCGCGGTTGCGTATGACTTCGAGCGAAGGTAACTCTCTACGGAGTTACTGAGCACTTCAGGCGAAGCTATAAGTTAGCTCACTGATAGAGCTTTGAACATCTTCAAGGCGAAGTTGGAAAAACTTAGCCTCTCAGGTGAGGCTATCCCCTTGGGCTCATGTGATGCTAAATGTTGAGCTAACTTAACATCTTAGACCTGCTTAGGTCTATCCAAAGATAATCTGGGCTCACTATCTGCTTCACTGGATCAGTAGAGTCCAAGTCGCTGATTTGTCCCTCGGAGACGGGTAAAAACTGGTTGTCAGCTTGTCTGCCACTTGTCTTTTGTAAATATCAACAAGTTAGACATTGTTCAGGCCAGTCAAGAATCTTGTCTTTTTTAGAATGTCAACAAGACCCCCTTCAAAGTTTTCGAAAGTCTGCAATAGAATGGTTCAGGCTTCAAAATACTTTGAATTGCTTTGATTGATGGTATGTGAAGTACGAATGTCGCCATGGTGGTTGAGTTCAGCTTCGCTTTCAATCCTGCTTCCGGATTGGAATAAGTTTGCCGAGGAATCGTGTAGATTCGCGATTCTGGGTAGCTTCGCGTTCGAGCCTCCCGGAGTAGATTCGCTTCAAATTGGTCTTGGAACGTCATTCCTTTCCGAGGCTAACTGCTTTCGCTAGTTACGAGAAGGATTGCCCTTTTTCGAGGTTAAAATAACCACTCTTGCATTAACGAGGAAGATCATTGCTTCCGCATGCATTTCTGAAGGAGACTATTCCCTTTCTCAAGGCTCAGTAAATGCCTTAAATTCACTCGCGCTTCCAAGCTTGAAGCAGCGGTGGTGCGATCAGGCCATGAGGCCTATGAATAGGACACTTGAAGTCCTCCTCTTCAAGGAAACAGTCCATTCATGACATCTCCTGGTTATTCAGAGAAGGATACTCAGATCTCTGAAATAGTGGGGTGCCCACTCTGGTCATTAACTGGCCAAGAACTGGTGAGTCTCGGTCAACCAGAGACTTTACAAATGGACTAATGACTTTAGGGAGTTATCTCCCTTAATTTAGCTTTATCAGCTGCCTCAGGGATTGATTTTCCTTGTTCTTCATTTTGTATCTGACTGATTTGTAGAGAAGAGCTTCAGTCCTATTTCCCAGCTTTCCGGAAAGCTATCATTTTCACTTGATCAAAGAAAGATCATTGCATGCTTGCCTGCTAAGTTGCCACATAGGCAAGAATTCAGACTTAGTCTTTTCAAGTTTGAGCCAGTCTTGCCATATAGGTGGGGCTAAGACTGCGTCCCTCTGGATCAGTCTGGCTTAGCCATATAGACGAGGCTAGGACTTGGCTTATGCTGAGCTAGCCCATCATTACTGTGTAAGCGAGGCTATCCTCTGCTTAACTGAAATCCATCCTTAAAGCGCAACTGGATTGGATATAAATTGATTCGCCTAAAGAATTTGACTTAGCGTACCATTCTTGCATTTTTTTCTTTACTTTACTGCTAACCTGTTTTCCATCTTGCGTTGCAGTGAACTGTGCTCGCCCATCTTTCATTTTAATGAAAGAGACCAGAAACTTGTCTCTTGAAACTTTAATCCTTAGCAGGAGGAACCAACTGGGCAGCTGATGCGTGCTCCCAGAAGAGGTTGGCAGTCGCTTTTCCGAGATGATTCACTTCGAGAAGGGCTGATAGTCGCTTATCCGAGATGATCCACTTCGAGAAAGTGGATGTCACCTGTAAGGTCTCGGATCCTTCCTCTGACAATTTTCATCAAGAAGATTCGGCTTTCTGGTGGCAACCGGTCCTTTGCCAATTTTCATCAAGAAGATCCAGCCTCTTGATGGCAAAATCTGCCATTATGCGAAGGATTACGGCCTTGTGCAGAAGGAAGGCCTTTCGCATCCAGTTAGTTTCGCTTGGAAGTAGATAGGACCACTTGTATGCCTTTGGAGAAATGATTCGGTTGTACGAACCACCTTGATATAGTGTCAATGTATCTTCCCTTTTGAATCAATAAAAGTTCATTTTTCGCTATTTATCTGCTTTGTTTTTTCTCCTTTTTGACTCGAGAATACCTGAAGTGGACCAACTTAGGCAAGTCTTTTCCCTAGGAGGAAATGAGGACTCTTAGCCGAGCTAAGCTTCCGGCGAAGCTGAAGACAGATTTTCAAATAAGTCAGGAGCCAGTTTCTGGCGAAGCTAGCACGGAATTTTCGCGAAGCTAGAGATGTGCTTTTAGCGGAGCTAAAGCATGTTTCTCAGTGAAGTTATTCAAGCATCGCACTAAGTCAACACTGAACTCACGGCGGAATTAGCCCTTAGCGGGGCTGAGTAACGCTTCTTGGAAGGCGCTTTAGGCGCCGTTTCAAATTAATTTAAAACAACTGCCTGCGCTCCTTTCGAGGAGGCAGAGTTTTAGGCAATCATTAGCCTATAAAAGCATGATCGGGCTGAAAGAGAAGGCACCACTTCTCTTTGAATTTTCAGAGCACTCTGACTCTTTTCTTCTTCTTCTCCTTCGTTTGGAATTTCAAGAACTTCTTCTTCAGTTCTCCGATGGGTCCCAAAAGACGGGCAGAAAAGTGTAACAACCTCTACGACGGAGGGTTCTTCTCCTCCTCCGATCATCGAACGACCTATCGCGGGTATGGATCTTTCCCTTTGATCAGAGATTTTCATCTCTCTTTTAAAGCCAATTTCTGGCTAACTTCGATGAATCCAGATGATCAATCATGATCTGGTGATCTTAGGGAGTTCAATTCCCTAAATTTCCTTTGATTTCTTGATTGGGAATCTTAGAACCGAAGGGTCTCTTCTTCAAGCTTCCAGGCGAAGCTATCCCTTAGGCGGTTCACATCCTATTGAATGATAGGCTGCGAAGCTAACCTTTGGAGTGTAACTGAAAAGGACCTTAGTGCCCTTAAAATAATATTTAGGTAACAGTACGTTTCTGACGAAGTTAGCCCCTGGGACTTCGTCGTGTTCTGTTGTTCAAGGTCAAGCTTCCAGAGCGAAGCTAATACTTGGACATTTTCCTGCATCCTGCCTTCGTGTGGAGTGCGGAGTTAAGCTGTAGCTGTGAAGCTAAGCTTCGGGGCGAAGCTATTGTTAGGCCAGCTTCGCTCGGAGAGCGAAGCTATGCCTTAATAAAAATTACATTCTTGTTTTAGCTCTCGTTTGGTTGATGAACTAATCATAGTTTCTCCTTGTTTTGCAGTGCACTATACTCCTGGTCCTCTGAACAGTCTCTTTGACACAGCCAGGGGACTAGATGGCAACGTCAGCCTGCAGTTTCAAGGGCAGGCTTCACTATTCAGCGAACGAAGCTCTCCTGCTCGGGATGCACTTATTCATACTGGGGATCAGCGCACCATGAGGAGCATCTTAACTACTACTCCCCTTGAAGATTCCGACCGAAGAATCTATCGAAAGCCCAGCTTCATGTTTGGAGATGCAGCGTCAGACAACTATCACCAGCTGCTAGCTAGAGAGGAGCAGTGATTTTCAAATTGGATGGTGAGAAGTACTATCTTCCATATAGCAAGCGGCATTTTTTCCTTGTCCTTCTTTCAATGTATGACGAGGGCTCGAAGGATGCAGTGGCAAGTGACTCGGACTATTGACTCCGTTCACGTAGGGAAGTTGATAATTCCGTCCCCTGGTTACACAAGGGCGGTCCTCCTCGCTGCATATTGGGTCACCACCCTGGGAATGTACTTGCAGACATCCCAGTGGGAGAAAACCCCACGGTGGCTCAGACCTTTGGAAATCAGTTCTTAAGGTTTGTGGCAATTATCTAGCCACTGATTTCAGGACCCCGGGGTGGATTCACCCTCCCAAGGCATGGTGGCGGGACTTGACTCTATATGTCCTCTCTCATTTTGAGGAGGATCTGGAGAGGCTGAGACTTTACGAGGCCATCAGGGCAACCTGTTATGGTATTCAGATGAGCGTAGCGAACTTCTAACGCCATCTTTGAGTTGTACTGCCCGGCTACAGGACCTTCTTCACCCCTATTGGCGAATTGGACATGGCTCTGCACGAGATGTGGGAAGTCTCTGCTCTGCCTTTGGGGTCTCTCCCATATGAAGAATATTTCCCATGTGAGGCAGAATTGGCACTTCTGGAGAAACAGGAGCCCGCCTTGTTTGAGGCTTACCGGAATTGAGTGCCACCTCTACATTTGCTCCAGCATGCATGGGAGCTATAAGGGAGCTTCATGCAGTTTGAAGAGCTGGGAAAATTATTTGTTCCTTGACCTAGAAGGTACTCCTGAAGCAGCTCATTGTGGAGTTGTAGATGAAGATATCTTTCGCCGGATGCAAGAGCACTCTCAAGGGGATTTGATTCTGGAAGAAGATGATGGACCCTGTGAGAAAGGCGATATTCTTCGAAGTTTCCACCACCAGGCTCGTCGAACAACGTCTCGGAAGGCACTTCTGGCTGGTTTTTTTACGGTCTGGTTGAAGAGATGTGTGGTGTCGTCGTCGTCTGGCGATGTATTCATCCGACTGTCTTATTGCCCGCTGTTTGTCTAGTCCATGATCGTTCTCTTGGACTTCTTCCAGCCATGGTGTGTTGTAATCAAGTGGCCTTCGTGGATTGACAGAGGCTTTCTATAGGCCACCAACAACGAGGCGGGGAAAGGGACCATCTTGCCTCGCGACGGACCAAACCCCAAAATTGGTCTACCATATACATATTTGATGGCATGGTTCACCCTTCACTGCCCCTCTTATTCCAAACCGGAGAGGAGCCCCCAGAAGGTATTCGCATGGCGCTTCTCCGTCGATTCGAGGGGTGTTCGTGGTCAAAGACTTATGTGGCTGCGGTCCGTAAACTGCTGTGCCGTCATGACGTTTATAGCCTTTTCTGATGCTTCCCCTACATTCGCGATGCAGGCTCCGGTAAAGAATTCAAGGATGTAGGAGAGGGCAGACGTCATTGAGTCGGGGAGTCTTCGAATGGTTGGTTAGCATCCGGCCATCACACTTATTGTATATAAGTGAGGACACCTGTTACCTGGAGCCCTATGTTTCGAGTCGGTTTGCCCGTCAGTTTAGGTATGACCAACTGTATGTAGGCAATCCAAACAACAGTCTGGCCTTCATGGGGAGTCTCATCGATGGAGCTCGTGCCTGGCGGTTCTTCATTGCTGGCTGTACTGAGGCGTGACTGTGCATGCCACTAAGGACTCCTAACCTTCTGACGACCCTGGGATTCTGTCAGTGGTATAGAACTTCGAACTCCACCTACTGGATTTTCTATTAATTCCTTTGGTGTGAAGTTAATCTCTCAGCGGCTGAAGCGGAAGGTCACTGAGAAGAGCGAGGGTAAGAGGGTCCGCGTTTCAGGCCTCGGGAAATTCATTGCCGTTGATGATAGCGAAGCCTCGGATGCAAGAAGTCCTCGCTTTAAAGCAGATACAGGTGCTGAGGCTCCAGCAGCTGCTTCCGATGGGTAGGCACGGCCCCCATGGAACATGTTGATGTGGAAGAAGTGGAGAAGAAGATCCTGACGTCCACTTCAAGCGAAAGCGGGAAGGTGGATCTCGTAGGAAGAGGGTAGTGAAGAAGCCTCGTCGCTACGCTCCTACGGTTATTGCAAAGGGCGAATCATCTGCAGTGCCTCCTCCTCCTGCTCCATTAGTCATTAGGTTGTCGGCTCCTAGGAAGACTACTGGTAAGCTGCTCCGGACCCGGGTAAGATTAGCTCTGTTCTTGTAATATACTTCTTGTGTGTTCCATATAGCTCATTGTTTACTTTATGATTCAGGAGCTGAGGCGGTGAGAAGCCCAAGAGCTGAGGCTGCCGGAGAACAGGGGGAGCATTATAATCTCCTGTTCACTTATAGAGAAGATGATGAAGCTGGCTATTTCGCCGTCTCGGAGAGTCTGGAGGTGATGTGGCTGATGTAGGTCCTTCGGGTGTTGGGACTTCAAAAGGAAGTCCCGTAGCTTCTAGCTCTTTTGGGTGGACCACGGAGGGTTCGGCAAGTGAAGGTGGGCCGACCATTCGTGTTGATTTTGCTAAAGATTTTTCAATGGAGCCTGCAGAGACTAATGCAGCTGTCAAGACGATTGAGGCGACATCATCTTTTGGTAGTGTTTTCACCTTTTGACTCCTTCTATTTATTATTCCTTGCTTAAATAAAGTCTTGTTGTAGGTGTTCCACCTCTGGGTGCATCGACTTCAAGAGAGCCAATCCGTCTTCCTGAGGGAACCAGGGTGAAGCAAGTGCTTCGACCGTGGCGGATGCTGCTGAGTTGGTTGCCTTGTATCATGGGTTGCCCTCTTATCAGCCTGAACCAGCCAGAGAAAATGAATTGAGGGAACGGTAGTCATGGAACCAACCTTACTTCCAACTATATCGGTGAGTGAGATGCCATTGGTTTCGCCAGTGCCGCCTATCTTGCCAGGCCGCGGAGCTGAAGGTGATTACCAGTCCTACTTCTCCAATTTGGTGGTTAAGCCAGCCCTCCTAGAATAGTAACTAGTCCTACCTCAGTTGTGGCTGGTGTACTGGTCTCGATGAGGACTCCTCCGAGATCATCGACGACCCCTCGTGTTGCTGCAGCCAGTGCTTCTATTATTCCTTCCACAGTTACATCAGTGAAGCCAGTGGAAACTCTGTCTTCAGGGGCTGCTCGTTTGCCAGGAGTAATTGAGGCCGAGAACGAATTCGTGGCTGAGTTAGTCGACAGCTTTTATAAGAGCTTGAAGCGATCCATTGCTTTGGTCTTGAAGGGCTCGACTACCTCATTCTCTGCTTTATAGGTGGTCCTCTCCCGAAGCATTGACAGTATCCGGGACTTTGAAGGTGATGACCAGGCCGCGACATTGGAGTTTCTGGTAGACAGACTCAAGAGGGATGTGGACGAATGGCGCCGTCTTAGCCATTCAGATCTGGAGTCTTCAGTTAACGAACAGCTTGCGCATCTTGTTGCTCAAATGAATGAAGCTCATCTCGCCGCTCAAGAAACTGCTAAGGCAATTTCTTCTGATTTGAAATCTTTAGAGATAAGGAAAGTAGAGCTCAGGGATGACATAGACACTTTTAGTAGTGCTCTTCTTGATGCTGAGGATAAAATTGAAAAGGCCAAGGAAATGATCAGGAAGGCTAATCTCCTTTTGTCCAAGGTTGAACCAGTGCGTCTTGAAGAGACTGCCCGGCATGAGCAGCTTAAGGCCCAGAATGACGAAGTCTTGCGGCAAGAGCTAGCACAAAGGGCAACCTTGGTTGAAATTGAAGCTCGCTTGGCCCAGACGGCGAGCTTTAATGAGGCCGAGTTGAGGTCGCAGACGCTTATCAGGGCTGCTGAAGAGAGGAAGACAAGGCTAGCCACTCTTGAAGAACAGATCAAGTCCTATAAAGCACCGTTGTAGCTTGTAATCTGTGCATTCATGTATCCCTCTTTTAGAATCAATAAAAAGTGATTTCATTTTGACTCTCCCGTTGCATTTCCAACTTGTTTTATCTTCTGAATTCTCGCTTTCAAGTTGTATTGCAGCCATTTGAGACAATAGTCCTTACTGGACTAAAAAGATGAGATCTGGCTATCTACCGGTTCAGAGGTCGCAAAGACGTAACCGATTAAGAAGCCACCAAGCTCAAAATTTTGTCATATGATGGCAAAAAAATAATCCTTGCCGGACTGAAGGATGAGACTTGGCTATCTTCCAGTTCAGAGGTCATCATGACGTAACCGATTGAGAAGCCACCAAGCTCAAAATTTTGTCATATGATGACAAAGAAATAGTCCTTGCCGGACTGAAAGATGAGACTTGGCTATCTACCGGTTCAGAGGTCGCAATGACGTAACCGATTGAGAAGCCACCAAGCCAAAATTTTATCATATGATGACAAAGAAATAGTCCTTGCCGGACTGAAAGATAAGGCTTGGCTATCTGCCAGTTCAGAGGTCGCAATGACATAACCGATTGAGAAGCACCAAGCTCAAAATTGTCATATGGTGATAAAGAAATAGTCCTTGCCGGACTGAAAGATGAGACTTGACTATCTGCCAGTTCAGAGGTCGCAATGACGTAACCGATTGAGAAGCCACCAAGCTCAAATTTTTGTCATATGATGACAAAGAAATAGTCCTTGTCGGACTGAAAGATGAGAGTTGGCTATCTGCCAGTTCAAAGGTCGCAATGACGTAACCGATTGAGAAGCCACCAAGCTTAAACTTTGGATGGGATTTGAAAGAATTATCAGAGGTATATTGTTAACGTGACAACCAGAGAAGTCCACTAAAGACTGAGTGGGACTCAGAAACTTGCTGGGGAGCAAGAAATGAATTCCATAGAAGATCATATGTCAGAGGTGTAATGTTAATGTGACAAAAAAAACTTTGTAGGAATTCGGAAAGCAATTTGTCAGAGGTGTAATGTTAACTTGGCAAAAAGATATGCATGCCAGAGGTATAGTGTTAAATATAGCATGAAAAGGTCTCGTTCTCACTGAGAAAAATGAGGAGATCACTGTCATAGGTTTAATGTTAACTTAACAGCAAAATGGATGCCAGAGGTGCAGTGTTAACATAGCATGAAAAGGTCTCGTTCTCACTGAGAAAAACGAGGAGATCACTGTCATAGATTTAATGTTAACTTAACAGCGAAATGGATGTCAGAGGTGTAGTGTTAAATATAGCATGAAAAGGTCTCATTCTCACTGAGAAAATGAGGAGATCACTGTCATAGGTTTAATGTTAACTTAACAGCGAAATGGATGCCAGAGGTGTAGTGTTAAACATAGCATGAAAAGGTCTCGTTCTTACTGAGAAAAACGAGGAGATCACTGTCATAGATTTAATGTTAACTTAACAGGGAAATGGATGCCAGAGGTGTAGTGTTAAACATAACATGAAAAGGTCTCGTTCTCACTGAGAAAAATGAGGAGATCACTGTCATAGGTTTAATGTTAACTTAACAGCGAAATGGATTTGCAGTATGAGCAATTTTGGTCAAAAGTGTAGTATTAACTTGACCGAGAGATTCATTTACTGTTAGAGGTGTTTGAACATAGCAGTAATTCGAGTGGATCGGTCGTTCTTTATATGTGGTCTTACCATTCTATGGATGAGATTGGTAAGTGATTTTGGAGAGGGAATCAAATGGGAACAGGTCCCTTAGGATTTTTAGCAAATCCTCAGCTGTCAACGGGTTTGATATGCTTTTACCAACTACCTTTTGAGTCGGGCTAGCCATGCCATTCCCCTCAGCATGATGAGTTGTCAAGGACTTATGTTGGGCTTAAAGGCCAACATTTTCCTCTACCCTTCACCGTTAAAGGTGTTGGATCATTTAGTTAGCGCATGTGTAACCTTGATTCTTCTTTGAGGCAACCAGTGTATGATCAGCTTTCTACTAGTTTATGGTTGTATGATCTCATTTGGAGGAAGAGAGGGGCGCTCCTTCTGCGTACCTTGGATTTGAAGGTCTTGATCAGAGGTGTAATGTTAACTTGATCATGAGAAGGATCCTTAATCAAGGATAATACTTCTTTAAGAACTTGTCTTTGATCGGCATCATGAGTAAATCACCATCTGAAGTCATAAGGCGATATGCTCCATTTGAATAGATTGTTTCTATTACAAACGGTCCCTCCCATTTGGGCTGAAATTTGCCTTTGATTTTGTGAGTCATGATCATTGCTCGTCTGACGGCTAAAACCAAATCTCCTTTCTGGAAGACTCTTTGTTTGACCTTCTTATTGAAGGCTTTTGAGATTCGAGCTTGATACAACTCAATGTGTTGCTGAGCTTGTAACCGCTTCTCATCTAGGGCTTCGAGCTCTTGAAGACGCAACCGATCATTGTCCTCTGATGTGATCTTAGTCATTAAAGCAACTCGCAATGACGGCATTTGGATTTCTAACGGTATGACTGCTTCACACCCGTATACTAGGGGAAAAGGCGTATTGCCTGTCGGGAACCGTGGTTCGGTAGGCTCAAAGATATTCACCAAGCTTCTCATTCCAATCTCGCTTATTCGAGGAGATAACTTTTTGAGTAACTTAATGATTGTCTTGTTGAATGCTTTCGCCAAACTATTAGCGGCGGGATTATAAGCAGTTGAAGCCACATTCTGAATTCGGTATTTATCACAGAACCGATAGAATACCTGGCTTACAAATTGAGGCCCGTTATCATGGGTGATCCGCCTAGGGACACCGAATTGATGGATGACATGGTGTTTGATGAAATTAACCACGTTGAAAGTTTTGACTTCAACCAGTGGTATGGCTTCTACCCACTTTGAACCGGTGTCCTTTTATGGAAGAGGGGCTGATTAGCCCTACGACATTGATTCCCCATGCTTCAAATGGCTATGAAGCAATAGTTGGGTAGAGCAACTCCGGAGGCTGGTGTATGAAATCCGCATGAATTTGGCATGCTTTACACCGTTGTGCGTATTGGATGGCATCGGCTATCATGGTTGGCCAATAATATCTAAGCATATGCAATCTGTCTTTAAGTTTTGGACCTAGCTGATGCGCTCCGCATATGCCGTTGTGTGCTTCTTTAAGCACTTCCTGTCCTCTGAATTAGAAAGGCAACAGAGGAGGACACCGTCATATGAACGACGGTAAAGTGTCTTCATAGTTGGATCATAGTAAAAATGGGGAGACCTTCGTCTGATAGATGCCGCTTCTTTAGGATTGTCTGGCAGCAGACCATGTAGAGCATAGTCGATGAAAGGAAATCGCCAATCTCTCGGCTCGAGATCCGTCGAGATATTATAAACCTCTCTGGTTCTTACATATGTTTAGAGCAGATAAGGTGTTGAGTCGCCACTGTAAGGTGATACTCGGTGTCGACTAGTAAGGCTAGTGTTGTTGCTAATGCATCAGAGCATCCGCCTTAGTATTCTGAGATCGAGATACGTGCCCGATGTAAAAGCCATCAAATAGATTAATTTCGATGACTGCGTGATAATAAGGCACCAAATCCTCGTGACGGACCTCATATTCACCTTTTACCTGATTGATAATCAATTTTGAATCACCGTAAGCTTCAAGGTAGCGTACCCCCATTCTGTGGGCGAGCTGAAGACCAATAAGTAGAGCATTGTATTCCGCTACATTGTTGGAGCATGATTCCGTCAGAGAAAATGCTCTAGGAAGGACGTGATTTTGCGGAGAGATAAACATAACCCCCACGCCGGCAATGATCCTGCCATTAGGGCTTATTCGTGATGCTCCATCGAAGAACATCTGCCATACTTCATCCTCTGAAGTTACATTGGATTCGAAGACTTTATCTGGAATATCTTCATAGGTTTTGAGTATTCCGGAACTGGATGAGCAGCCAAGAACTCTGCAAGTGCCTGGCCTTTAACCGCCTTTTGAGGGATAAAGAGCATATCGTATTAGGACAAGAGAAGCGCCCACTTAGCTAATCTTGAATTCAATGATCCTGGCTTCGTCATGAGGAGACGCAAAGAATTCACTCTGGAAATTGTTGGCCAAAGGCCATTATCCCGGTTATTTTGATGATAGCAAAACATATTTAGTTATGTATTTAACATTTGTGTTTCAGAATTTTTCAGGTTATTTAACAGGTTGTTTTTGACGGCTCCGCTAAAAGACTCACACATTTGGAGTTCGCCGCAAAAATGAAGATTCCCAAGCTATGCACAACTAGGATGCTTTGGGATCAAGATGATGATTTGAAGATCAAGACAAGATCAAGACATTGAAGAAAACAAGCTTTGTATTTTTATTTTTATTTTAGATATTTTGTCAAAGCTAGATATTAGAAGTAGAGCTATGGGATTATCACACACACACCTCTTAGTTAGGTTCATGGCTTCAAAAGATTTTTCAATTCCATTTCTAACTTAGATCTAAAGAGAACATATTTTGGAAATATGATTTTCAGAAAATAATAGTTTTGGAAAAACAATTTTTATGGAAAAACAAGTTTGTGTTCAAAAGAATTTTATCAAACTATTTTTAACATGATTGAAGTATGACACATGCTTATACTTCATATTTTTACAAGTTCCAAAATCTTACCCAAAATCCAAGTTTTCTGGTTCTCGAAGTTCTGTTTTTCAGAACTCACAGTGACCGGTCGACCGGCCCGGTCGACCGATGTGCACAATACTGTGCACGTCTATATCAGTCGACCGACCCGGTCGACCGATGTTCACTTGCCTTCACAGGAGTTTTCGGTCGACCGACCCGGTCGACCGATGAGCCCCAACGGTCATATTTTTGACCGTTGGCGGTCGACCGACCCGGTCGACCGGGATCTGTCAAAAGTTCTGACAGATCCAACAGCTAGTTTTTCTGACTGTTTTTCTTTTTGGGATTTGTCTCCAACGAGTTTTTGAGGATGTTTTTGACCCCTATAAATAGAGGGTCACCTCATATTGATTAGACAACTATTGCAAAATATTTCATAAGACTTTTACAAAGATTTTCAAAGCTTTCCTTCATAAAAGATTTTCCAAAGCCTAAATTCCCAACACCCAACTTGTAGCCTATTCCTCTAGCTTCTCTCTAGATTTTGCACACCACAATCCCAAGCTTTACATCTACATATTTGGTTCTAGGATTGTGCAAGTGAGCTTTTGTAAAGTGATCAAGTGTGATCACTCATTTCTTCTTGGAGTGAAGTTGTAGAGGCATCGGCCTCAAGGGAGCTAGTGAGCTTCGGGTGGTGTTGCGGCATCACAAGTGTAAGGGACAAGTGTGTCCTTGTATTGGCGATCCGGTGGGATCAACGATAGTAGTGAAAATCCTTCAAGTGTGAAGGCGGGGACGTAGAGCGTGGCTCGAACCTCGGAAACACATCCTTGCGTTTGCGTTTGATCAATTTTCTCTAACTCTATCTCTTTATTACTTGCACTTTTTATATTGTTTATTACTTGCAAGAATTGGTGTATTGTGCTAATTGTTTAGTTAATTTTTAATTCCGCAAAATTGCCATAATTCATATAGCCATCACCTATTCACCCCCCCTCTAGGTGATTTCAATTGGTATAAGAGCCTAACCCTACAACTTAGGTCTAACAACCTTAGGGAGATCCATATTTGGCTATATACATTTGTGTTGCATTTACATTTGCTTGTGCATTCATGGCATCCATGGACTTTTCTAGCATTAAATCCCCACCCAAGTTTGATGGTTTAAACTTCCCCATTTGGAAGGTGAAAATGAATCTCTTCCTTAAATCCCTAGGAGTTAGGGTAGCTAGGGCTATAACCAAAGATTTTATTGAACCCACTAGTGATGAGAGCACATGGTCCGAGGATACTTCCAAAGACTATGAGGCTAATGCTAGGGCACAATATGCATTGACCCAAGCATCGAATGAAGATGACCTAGCACGCATAATAAATTGTAAATCCGCATTTGAGGTTGGAACATACTCATTGTGACTCATGAGGGAACGTCTCAAGTCAAGAGAGCCAAAGTTGACTTGCTACGTTCTCAATATGAGAACTTCTATATGTTTGATAATGAGAGCATTGATGACATGCTCACCCGTTTTACAAAAATAACTAATGCTCTTTCTTCCTTAGGTGACAAGATTGATAATGATCAAAAGATAAGGAAGGTGATTAGAGCTCTTCCCAAAGCTTGGGAAGTCAAGGCGACAACCCTCAAAGAGCTAAACGACAAAGAGGAGATGGACTTCTCCGGCTTCATCGGAAATCTCAAGACGCATGAGATGGAGATGAAAGTTAGAGAAGAAAGGGAGGCACCAAAGAAGAAGACCATTGCCTTCAAAGCCGCTCCTACCATACACGAAGAGGATGACTCATCGGAGGATTGCGATGAGGATTTCGCCATGCTCATCCGGAAGGTGGGCAAGATGTTCTATAAGAAGGGACGGCAAAGTAACTTCCGAAGAGGGAAGCCTCAAGGAAGGTACGAGAAGAAAAGAGATGAACTCGGTCCTTGCTTTCATTGCAAGAAGATCGGTCACTTAATTGCCGAGTGTCCCGCTCTCCAAGCAACCACTTCCAAACATGGGAAGAAGAAGAAAGCGTTGGCCGCAACATGGGATGATTCGGAGTCGGAATCCGAAGAGAAGCACGACGCCGCCAACATGTGTTTCATGGCACAAGGAGAGGACACTCCTAAGGTAACAATTGAAAACTCTCTTGATGATGATGATCTCACTATGGATGAACTAGCACGTTTCTTTGAGGAATTGCAACATAGGTATGAGATTTCGCAATCTCATAATAAAAAGTTAAAAAGGGAAATGAGTCCTTGAAAGATAAACTTAATATATTGAAAAGGAGAAAAACTTGTCTAATTCTTTTGAGAAAATAAAAAGTGATTTTGCAAATTATAAACTAGCTTGTAAAGGGAAAACCCCCATTGCATCATGTAGTAAAAATGATTTTGTAAAGATTCGAAAACGTGTTGAAGTTTTGGATTCTACTTTAAAAAGTTATGCATTTGATTTGAAAAAGATTGCATCTAAATTTCCTAAGGGAGTAACCCAAGGGAAACATGCACACCATACACATGCACGAAAACATGTACACCCACACAAGCATGCATACATGTATGGTAATAATAATAATGGTAGAATTTATATTTGCACACATTGTGGCCGCAAAGGCCATTTAGAAAAATTTTGCTATGCTAAGAACAATGTAAAGAATAAATTTGTTTGGGTTCGCCCCGGATCTAACCCCAAAGGACCCACTAAGATTTGGGTACCAAAAGAGCCACCAAATTTAAATGATACAGGTATAGGTGGATCTACACCCTCCAAGACTTAGGAGGAGGTGGTGCCCGGGTGGTTGATGCATCGGAGCTTAAAGAACAAATCATGCATGCATCGCTATCGTGGAGGCACCTAATTTTGGAGATTGCCCGTAAATTGGTAACATCTCCATTTAAGAGTTTTAATTTTGTATATACAATTGTTATAGGATTGCTAGTTTTAGTTTTATGCCTCATTGATACATGATTAGTATAAACTTGCAACTCCATCATGATTGTATATGCCATGTTTAGTTTTTTTTTTTTGATATCTTTAGTTTCATGCCTTGTTTTATAGTATGTCCACATGTATAGTTTATTATTTGTGAATATATACTTGTATACATATACACATTATTTTCATAAATAAAAATAAAAATTTGTAAAATCTTCTATTTAAGCAAATACCTTAAAGATGGCAATTGCGCACCTCAACTCATTCAAGAGGAATCAAGAGGATGAAGTTCAGAACCCGTCACTGGGTATTCGGCTTCAACATCTTTAAAATCTTTGTTTAAATATGAAAATAAAATTAAAATTGGATTGCATGTATTTTGATGTTTGTAAAGACTTAATAAAGATTTAAAAACTGTTGGTGTACTCTTATATGTCTAATTTGTCATACCTATTTTGACTACAAAAATTATTTAAATTTTTTTTTTTGGGCAAATTGCTGTTAACTGTTTTTCAGGCAAAGCCGGTCGACCGACCCCTAAAGCCCGGTCGACCGACTCTGCCTGAGAGAAAATTTTTTTTTTTTTTGTGTGCTACCGGTCGACCGACCATAATTCCGGTCAACCGATGCTGACCTGCTGTGGTCTCGGGATATTTTGGTCGACTGACCCGGTCGACCGATCTTATTTACAGAGCTCTCGGTTGGATTCGGTCGACCGGACCGGTCGACCGATCGTCGTGTTTTTGCCCAAATCTGCTATATATTTTCATTTTTCTCTCTCTCTCTCTCTCATTTCACTCAGCGACCGAAGAACCCATATTTTCCCCAAAATTTTCGTTCTCTCAAATTCTTCAACCAAATCCAAATTAATTTAAACCCATCTCAAATTCCTCTTTCTCCCTCCAGATCTTCGATTTCAGCACCTCTCATCCGCAGGATCTGAAGATTTTCAGGATTTTTTCAGTTAGGGTTTCAAATTTTCATCAAGGTAAAAATCGAATTTTTATTGTGAATCTTCACTTCTAGCTTAGAAATCTTACTTCCTTTGTCACTATTTTAGGTTGCTTAGCTTCTAGATCGTGCCATAGACTTGATTTCACCTAAAAATTTCATTTTTATTAATCATGCCTAAGAGATCTCGAACTGAGAAGGGGAAGGGTATTGCTCAACCCTCATCTCAGGTTCCTAGACCCCTACGACCCTTTATCAATGATCTAGCTGCTGATAGATACTCCCATCTCTCCACTAGAAATATTAATTCAGGGAGATTTGTTACCATTCAGGACTTTGAACATCTAGGTATCCCTCAAATCTTGCAAAACAACAACCTAGTTGAGTTCTTGTCCATCAAGGAGCAAGTATACACTTCCCTTGTTCCTTACTTCTATGCCAACTATGAATTTGATGGTAACCGCATCACATCTAGAGTTCTAGGTAGGGAAATCGACATTTCTATAGGTCGATTTGCTAGGATTCTGCATCTCTCCACTGGCGGAGCAGATGTGTACTCACATGATTTGCATGACTTTGATTTTCCTGAGGGTGAGTCTTCACTCACCGCCTCTACTCTGATTCACGGGGATGACAACCCCGGCTTGGTTAGGAATGAGGTAGTGAGTCGATACACTCTTCAATCTCAAGTCCTTGCCAAGATTATCTTTTACAACATTGTCCCCAAACATGGTGAATATAGCCATGCTAGGGGTTGTGTCCCTTTGATTATCTTTTGTCTGCTTAAAGGGATTAAGGTCAACTTTCCTAGAGTCATTGCCTCTCATATGGCCTCTGATCAGATCCGTACTGCGGGTAGGAGCTTGCCCTACGGCATGCTTATACCCATCTTCTTAGGGGTCTTGACTTTGATCTTTCTGCTGAAACTCCATCAAATCCCCTGACCAACATCAATGGAGTTATCCTGAAGATGATGGAAGCACAGCTGCGTAGACACGCTCCTGTGCAACCACCTCATCCTCCTGCTGGTCCTGGCTCATCTTCAGCACCAGGATCTTCTTCTTCTGCAGCTCCTGCATTTCCTCCTGAGTTACTAGCTCTTCTCTCTTCGGATGTCCGCTCTCAGCTCGAGGCACATCAGGCTTTGGCCGAGCAGCGCGACGCAGCCATTCGTGCAGAGTTAGATGCTCGTGCTCTTCAGGACGCTGCTTTTCGAGAGGAGGTCCGAAACGACATGTCTTATTTTGCTGACTCCATGAGATTCGTGGATGTTCAGTTTCAGGCCCTTTTCTCAAAATTTGACATGCTCGTTCCTGATCGGACTCCGACTGCTTGTCGACTCCCTGCCACCGGTCCTCCATTTCCTCCCAGAGCTCGCTCTTCTGTTCCTCCACCGCGCACCAGAGTCGATGGCATGGATCCAGAGGAGGTTGCTTCTTCAGAGGAAGGTGGTGATGATGACGGAGACGGCGATGATGGTGATGATGGTGCTGAGGAGTGACCTCCCCTTTTGATGATGTCAAAAAGGGGGAGAGTTATTTTGAGAGAGATATTTTGTGACACTTTGTTATTTTGGCTTGTACTTGTATTTGGATATTTTGTGTTGGACATCTTTTGCTTTGTCATGTATTTTTATTTTGTGTTGTGGACATGGATATGGTTATGTGTTTTATTTATTTATGTGTTGTGGACATGGATATGGTTATGTGTTTTATGTATTTATGTCATGTATGAGACTCATTTCCTTCATCTATGATATGACATGAGTATTTGGCATCTTTGTTGGCATGGAAATAAAATGATTATGATTATGATTTGTGATAATATGCCTGAGTATGATTTTTATATATATGCTTGTGTTGAGGGGGAGCTTCATTTGAAGACTCTACCAAAAATATCTTGTGATAACTACATATGTTTTGCCATCATCAAAAAGGGGGAGATTGTTGGCCCAAAGGCCATTATCCCGGTTATTTTGATGATAGCAAAACATATTTAGTTATGTATTTAACATTTGTGTTTCAGAATTTTTCAGGTTATTTAACAGGTTGTTTTTGACGGCTCCGCTAAAAGACTCACACATTTGGAGTTCGCCGCAAAAATGAAGATTCCCAAGCTATGCACAACTAGGATGCTTTGGGATCAAGATGATGATTTGAAGATCAAGACAAGATCAAGACATTGAAGAAAACAAGCTTTGTATTTTTATTTTTATTTTAGATATTTTGTCAAAGCTAGATATTAGAAGTAGAGCTATGGGATTATCACACACACACCTCTTAGTTAGGTTCATGGCTTCAAAAAGATTTTTCAATTCCATTTCTAACTTAGATCTAAAGAGAACATATTTTGGAAATATGATTTTCAGAAAAATAATAGTTTTGGAAAACAATTTTTATGGAAAAACAAGTTTGTGTTCAAAAGAATTTTATCAAACTATTTTTAACATGATTGAAGTATGACACATGCTTATACTTCATATTTTTACAAGTTCCAAAATCTTACCCAAAACCCAAAACCAAAATCCAAGTTTTCTGGTTCTGGAAATTCTGTTTTTCAGAACTCACAGTGACCGGTCGACCGGCCCGGTCGACCGATGTGCACAATACTGTGCACGTCTATATCAGTCGACCGACCCGGTCGATCGATGTTCACTTGCCTTCACAGGAGTTTTCGGTCGACCGACCCGGTCGACGATGAGCCCCAACGGTCATATTTTTGACCGTTGGCGGTCGACCGACCCGGTCGACCGGGATCTGTCAAAAGTTCTGACAGATCCAACAGCTAGTTTTTCTGACTGTTTTTCTTTGGGATTTGTCTCCAACGAGTTTTTGAGGATGTTTTTGACCCCTATAAATAGAGGGTCACCTCATATTGATTAGACAACTATTGCAAAATATTTCATAAGACTTTTACAAAGATTTTCAAAGCTTTCCTTCATAAAAGATTTTCCAAAGCCTAAATTCCCAACACCCAACTTGTAGCCTATTCCTCTAGCTTCTCTCTAGATTTTGCACACCACAATCCCAAGCTTTACATCTACATATTTGGTTCTAGGATTGTGCAAGTGAGCTTTTGTAAAGTGATCAAGTGTGATCACTCATTTCTTCTTGGAGTGAAGTTGTAGAGGCATCGGCCTCAAGGGAGCTAGTGAGCTTCGGGTGGTGTTGCGGCATCACAAGTGTAAGGGACAAGTGTGTCCTTGTATTGGCGATCCGGTGGGATCAACGATAGTAGTGAAAATCCTTCAAGTGTGAAGGCGGGGACGTAGAGCGTGGCTCGAACCTCGGAAACACATCCTTGCGTTTGCGTTTGATCAATTTTCTCTAACTCTATCTCTTTATTACTTGCACTTTTTATATTGTTTATTACTTGCAAGAATTGGTGTATTGTGCTAATTGTTTAGTTAATTTTTAATTCCGCAAAATTGCCATAATTCATATAGCCATCACCTATTCACCCCCCCTCTAGGTGATTTCAGAAATGACATGTATGGTTTGGCTGACCAAATAATGTTGTATCTTCTGAACGGCAAAGACAAGAGCTAAGCACTCCTTCTCAATAGGATTATAGCGAGATTCTGCCCCTATCAGAGTCGCTGAGAGAAGTTGATGTGATATTGCCATCATCCGACAGGATGGAGATGACATTGCAAGATTTGCCCTTCGACTTGGACTTCCCATTGTTCGTCTTGACAAGGTCTGGGTGTATCCACATGATTTCCCCTATCTCCAGTGTCAAGGGAACAAGACCCTTATTATCTTGAGTTTTAGCTGCAGGATGTTTGACTTCCAGCCGTGTTGCAGGGATTGGATAAGTCCCGTCAGGAACTGTGACCTTGGGGTTTTGCCGAACTCGAGGGTCACCATATTTGCTGTGACTTTCTTTTGCTCTGACTTCAACGTCAGGACTCCGGCATCGACCAAAGCTTGAATTCTGTCCTTGAGGACAAAGCACTTGTCGGTAGGATGATGAATCGTCCTATGAAAGAGACAGTATTTGGGATCGTTCGTGCATCCTATTTCATTGGGACGTCGAGCATCCGGCAGCTTCAATTTACTCCCTTTGTGGAGTAAATGAAATATTGTGACCACCTGATCGTCTTGAAGGAGTATTATTTCGAAGGAATCTTAGACTCCTGATTATTGAAGCAGCTCTTCTTGGCCTTTGACTGAACATCCCCTGACAATTCTACTGACATAGTCTCTTTCCCTTTGGCTTGAGAAGACTGTGCCATGTCGCCACGTCCTTTATTATTCATACCCCATTTGCCTTTAGGGGTAGATGGTTCGAACTTTTTAGCCGACTTTTCGGCTATCTCAGCTTGCTCGACCAGTTCTTTCCAGGTATGGGCTTTGACAGCCCCCATGCGAACCTCTACTTGGTCTAAGAAGTTGTGCCTGCACGTCTGTAAGAGCATGGGTAATGGCATCCCTGCTGGGCACATCAGAGACAAGTTTCTGAACCGCTCGATGTAGTCACGGACAGATTCGCCCTTCTTCTGTACAGTAGAGAGGAGTTTATCTATAGTTACCTCGGTATCATCCTCATAGAAACGAGAAAGAAATCGGGTTTTCAAGTCGATCCAGGAATTGACAGAGCCCGAAGGGAGACTTCGGAACCAGTCGAATGCTACCCCTTTAAGGTGCCAATGAATAGCCTAGCCATGATAGCATCATTGTCTATAATATTACCGGTCTGAGATTGGAAATAGTAGATGTGCTGGTTTGGCGAGCTCTTACCATCGTACGTATGTAACGTTAGTGGTTTGAACTTTGGTGGGTATGGTACTGAATCTCATTCCAACGGGTAAGGACAGACTGCCCCTACTTTCTTTAGTTCATCCCTCTGAGTTAGAGATGCGATTTGAGTTTGGATGCCTTTAAGGACTTCAGCGTCCAAAGAAGAACCCTCCTTTGACTTCTCCGTCTTTGGCTGTTCATTGCTAAGATGTTCTTCCTCATCATGGTTACTCCCGGTATCATTGTTATTCGGTTATTGAGGAGTTGAACGAGCATCTATTGGATATTGTCTAAAACTTCTTGCTGGGTCTTGGAAGTTTGCTCCTGAACTTCCAACCGTCGACGAAGGTCATCATTACCGTTATCAGTCATATTCACTGATACTCTATCCGTTCGTACCGAGCTGACCGTCGCCGAAGAGGCATACCCACTGTCTTCGACCTCTTCATCAGACCATTGGACTAATCCTTTCATTGGTTCTGGTGAGGTTACTGCAGTTGAGGAAGATGGCTGTTCATAATTGTCGGGTATTGCAACCCTAGATCTAGTATTCTGGAAGACTCCTTCACAAACCAAGACTTCGCCCAAGCCTGGGCTATAATTCGGATCTGGGGAACTGTAGGGAGTGTCGTGGGACGCTCGTCTATCCCTGCGCAGCTCTCGTCCTCTTCCGATCGTGTTAACGGATACAGAGGGCAGATCCCGTGATATGCTCCTTTTGAGATGTTTCACCAGAGCTTGCACCGACAGTCGATCAAAAACTGATCGTCGGCCTGGAGGAGTGGCGGGGATTGGTCCTAGCCAGCAATGGACTGAGTGGAGTGTCACTGACTGACATCCCACTTGTTGACAACTGGAGGGAGAAGTTTGAAAAGATTTTGACCTCCGTTTGCTTGTCAAGAATTCCCGCAAGTCAGACCCAGTGGGCCTAAACGATTTAGCACAGAGGCGTTGTTGGATCGCGGATAGGGTGATGCCCTGCTCTTTTCCTCACTGCAGAGGTAGTTGCTTTAGCTCTAACTTCGCGGCTAAGAACTTTGGGAATGTCCTTGGGTACTGAAGCTGCATAAGCACCTCTGTCAACACTTAGGAACGATCCCTTAGCTCCGCTACGAAGGGCGAGCTTAGCGCTTGATGAACTGGGGAACGAAGCACGCTGTGATGCTTTATCCGCTATGTTGCTGCAAAAGTGATTAGCCCTAGATGGTGCTTTGGCTCTAAATTTGTGGCTAAAAGCTTTGGAAATGCCCTTGGGCGCTGAAGCTGCTTAAGCACCACTATCAGCACTTAGGGGCAATCCCTTAGCTTCGCTGCGAAGAGCGAGCTTAGTACCTGAAGAACTGGGGAACGGAGCACACTGTGGTGCTTTGGTTCCAGGTTCACGGCTGTGAACATCATGCGTACCCTGAGGTACAGTAGCTTCGTTCATAAGAACGAGGCTGGCACGAAGAGTTACTACTCCTAAATTAGGCGAAGACATGATCGTCGTTGTAACTTCGCGGCTGATAGTCTCATCGAAGCAAGCAGGCATCTTGCCTTTTTCTTTACGAGAGGGATGAACTTGTGGCGAAGGTACGCTTGAAGCTTCATACAGAGCCTTCTGCTTTGGCCTTCACATCTGCTTTGGAAAAGGAGACTTAGATTCGCAGGGAACCTGACTAGCCACACGCGAGGCTGAGAGGTGTTGGAAGGATTCTGCTTTCGGTTTCTGCTCTGAAACCTTGGCCATCGAGACCTTTCTGTGCTTTCTGCACGGAGCATTGAACCACCCCCGAGAGGAGTTCTTCGAATTTTCCCTGGTCGAAATGAACGACTAGGTTTTCGAAGGTAACAGGCTCAAGATTCTGACCCTTGTACTGCGGGCCTGCTTCCTTGTTGCACCAGATGACTGTGGTAGGCTCGTAGAGAGCCTCATCTGTCTCCATAGAGACTTGCTTCGAAGATTTAACCAGAGGGGCTCTGGCCACACCGGCTTCCTTGAATTCAGAGATAGACCCGAAGGTCTGTTCGTCGCATTGCGACACTTGATTCTCAACAGTGGAGAATGTCCTCCCCAGCGGAGTCGCCATCTTGTTTTTCATTGATTTTGTGAAAGAGGAAAACTTACAAAAAGGGTCGAGGAGCTAAATTACAAGTATTCTAAAAGATTACAAGTTGATCTCCTCTAAGATTCTAGAGAAGTGTGCTGATAGGAGTCTGGTCAGCGCGCGACCACTTTGTCCCTTTGACGATGCGATCGATGAGATTTCCTTCTCGCCTGGTTCGGGGAATCGGAGAACAGAAGGTTGGTAGAACCCTCTTGTTACTTCTCAAACTGCCTCCACTTGGGAATTCTTTCTCGCCTGGTTTCGGAGATTCCTTGAGAGGAAGATCTTAGGGTATCAGCACCCTGATTAGAGAAGCAGTTCTCTAAATTCTCTGAATTCTTGGAAGTAAGAGAATAGATCTCTGTTTAGCTGTCTCTCTCTGTTCGTCTCTTTGCCTGTACGCGTGTGTATGCCTCTCTGTTCGCATGCCTCTGGTGGGCTATTTATAAGGAGAGCAGGGGTGTTAATTGTCCCTTGAAAATCTGGAAAGAGATTGAGTCAATCTGTTTAAATCTGGAAAGTAGCCTTGCTGCGAGGCTAGAATCAGCTTCTGCGAAGCTAGGAATAGCAGGTAGCGTCAGTCTCCTGATCTGTTTTGATTCTTTCCAAATAATTAAAAGATTTCCCCTGATCTTCTTACTTGTTTTAGGAGAGTCAAGAGATTATGGTAAACAACTGCCAAATTTGATCTCAGATTTGATCTCGATTAGATTTGATCTTGAAGATTTGATCTCATCTAGAGATTTAATTGGTCAAAAGTTGATCATAAAAGACCCGTAGCGGAGCTGCCGCATCGAGCTCACAGCGGAGCTGGAAGGAGCATCTGGCGAAGTCAGAAGAAAGCTCTTTAGCGGAGCTGGATAAACATCTGTGGCGAAGCTACCATCCTTCTGCGCGGTTGCGTATGACTTCGAGCGAAGGTAACTCTCTGCGGAGTTAACAGAACACTTCAGGCGAAGCTGTAAGTTAGCTCACTGATAGAGCTTTGAACTTCTTCAAGACGAAATTGGAAAAAACTTAGCCTCTCAGGTGAGGCTATCCCCTTGGGCTCATGTGATGCTAAGTGTTGAGCTAACTTAGCATCTTAGACCTGCTTAGGTCAATCCAAAGACAATCTGGGCTCACTGTCTGCTTCACTGGATCAGTAGAGTCTAAGTCGCTGATTTGTCCCTCGGAGACGGGTAAAAACTGGTCGTCAGCTTGTCTGCCACTTATCTTTTGTAAATGTCAATAAGTTAGACTTTGTTCAGGTCAGTCAAGAATCTTATCTTTTTTAGAGTGTCAATAGTCCCAAAGACGAATTTTCTCTCCCAATCACGGATGTCATGATTGACAATACGTGCGGATTTGAACGAATGTTCTTCATGGATGGATTCTCAGGGTACAATCAAATCAAAATGTACCCTCATGATGAAAAGCACACTTCTTTCAGGACACCACTAGGGGATACTGCTATACTGTCATGCCCTTTAGACTGATACTGGGGCAACATATCAGAGAGCTATGAATGCAATTTTTCACGAACACATGCGTAAAACAGTGGAATGCTACATCGACGACATTGCAGTGAAAAGTCGCGCCAAGGGCGACCACATAGCAGATCTGAAGACAATTTTTGAAATCATGCGGGCACATAGTTGAAGATGAACCCCACCAAATCTTTCCTGGGGATAGCCAGCGGTAAATTCCTAAGGTTTGTGATGACATCCAAAGGAATTCACTTAGAACCAGAAAAAATCCGCGCTGTTCAGGAGATGCAACCTCCAAGAAATCTCAAGGAGCTTAGAGGATTGCAAGGGCGACTAGCGTACATCCGGAGGTTTATCTCAAATCTAGCCAGAAGATGCCAATCCTTCACCAGATTGATGAAGAAGGGTGTTTCGTTCATCTGGGATGATACTTGCCAACAAGCGTTCGAGAAAATCAAACGATACCTCACACAACCACCCGTACTTATAGCTCCAGTTTCAGAAAAACTTTTCCTGCTACATGTTCGAGCGATGGATCATTCCTTAGGAGCTTTACTAGCCCAGAATAATTATCAGGGGCATGAGCAGGCAATCTACTATCTGAGCAGAACTAAGATCGGAGCCGAGCATTGGTACAATGCAATCGAAAAGGAATGTATGGCGTTGGTGTTCGCTGTCCAGAAAATGCGACACTACTTGATGGGTCAGACTATAAATGTCATATCAAAAGTCAACCCTTTGAGGTTGCTCATGACGAAGCCATCATCACTAAATGGTCGACTGGCAAAATGGGCCATACTGCTATCCCAATATGAGATGCGTTTCAACCACGAAAATCCGTAAAGGGACAAACGGTGGCCGATTTCCTGGCTGAGCATCCAGATCCGAGAGCAACCGAACTTTACGAGATTCTCCCATATGAAGTCGCTGAAGTTTGTATGACCAAGACATCTTTTGAAAGACAGGTGTGGCAACTCTTCTTCAATGGGACATCGAGAACAGGTCTGCAAGGGCATGTCATAGCAAGAGTAGGGGTAGTACTGTCTCCCCACAGAACTATGTGATCCCTCGAGCGTTCTCATTAACCAAGCCCTATTCCAAGAATGTAGCGGAATACAATGCCCTCTTGATTGGATGCAAATCGCCGATGAGATTGGCGTTAAAAATCTCGAAGCATACGGTGACTCTAAACTCATCGTTAACCAAGTTTGCGGAGAGTATGAAGTCAGACATGAAGACTTAGTACCCTATTACAACGCAACTATTCACATAGACGTGAGGTTCAAAAACTTTTACATCGACCATGTACTACGCCAACAAAATGCGCGCGCAGATGCACTGGCATCTCTCACTGCCTCTTTAGCCCTTCCAGCTGGGTAGTAGAGAAAATACTTGTCTACAGTCACGACTTGTATTGCCCAAGAGTCATTTTTGAAGATCACCAAAAGCCGATAGGAGACTGTCAAGCCAAAGAAGCTCTAGAAACTTCAACAAGAGCAGAGCCTAAGGATTGACGATTCCCCTACATCGACTATGCATTGTGCGGCATCCTGCCTGATGATTCCAAAGAGGTGGCTGCCATTAGAAGGAAAGCCCACAAATTCTACTATAATGCGATCATGCGAACACTGTTTCGCTGATCATAGGATGGGATCCTCCTCCGGTATCTATCACAAAAGGAGGCACAGGAAGTATTCAAAGAAGCGCATGATGGCATGTGTGCAACTCATCAGCCCGGTCCAAAGCTTGGGGATCGATCCGAAGACTGGGATATTATTGGCCTAAGATGATCCCGGACGCCATCACTTACGCTAAATGATGTCATGCCTATCAGGTCTATGGTGACTTCATCCATCAAGCACCAGGATATCTTCGCTCTACGGCCATTTGAGATGTGGGGAATGGACGTGGTCGGCCCTATCAGCCCACCTTTATTCAAAGGACATCAGTTCATCTTAGCTATACTGATTACTTCTCTAAATGGGCTGAAGTTATTCCCTTGAGGGAGGTAAAGGCATCTGACATGATCAAATTCGTTAAACATCACGTCATTTACCATTTTGGTGTATCACAACAGATTGTTCATGATAATAGGCCCCAGTTCGTCAGCCAAGCTTTTCAGAGGTTCTGCAACAAGTTCAGAATGCAGAGTGTATCCTCAACGGCATACTACCCAGCCGCTAATGGCCTCGCAGAAGCTTCAACAAGACTATTATGAAACTTCTCAAGAAATTAGCCTCAAAAATCCAACGTGACTGGGATGACAAGTTAGGTGAATGCCTAGGGCCTATCGCACGACGGTTCGAACCGTGACGAAGGCGACACCTTTCTCCTTGGTATATGGGTGTGAAGCCGTACTCCCATTAGAAATCTGAAAAACACCTAGAGGGGGGGTGAATAGGTGTGAATGCTAATCTAAGAACTTAAATGCAAACTAAGTGCGCTAAATGCGGAAGCTAATGCAAATTATGCACAAACTAATACAATACAACAAGTGTAGCCGAATTCCCCTTGCGAGGCTCTGGACTAACTCCCCTTGATTCCCCTTGAAATGGGTTGAGGCGCTATGTGAAGCTCTTGTTGGATGAGTACAAGTTAGGCACACACACACAAGCAATCCAAGCAATAAGAAATATGTGCACACACAATCAAGCCAAGCAATCAAGGATAAATTACAATATGAAAGATGCAAGGCAACACAAGCAATATATGATATGGCAATGTGAATTATGCTCAACACAAGCAAATATGATATGATATGAATATGATGCTTTGCACAATTATAAAGAGAGAGTTAGAGAGACAATGGGAGCAAACGCAAACAACGAGATTTGTTTCGAGGTTCGAGCACCTTGCTCTACATCCCCGCCTACACCACCGTGTAGGATTTCCACTATCTCAACTCCCACCGAGGGAACCTCTACCGAAGAGGATTTCTTACAACTCTAGGAGTACCTAACTCCTCTCTCAATACAACCTCCACCGAGGCCAACAACAACCAACAACAACACCTCTACCAAAGAGGCTCACAACCAATCTCAATCACCTCACACTTGAGGGATACAAACCAATCACCCGATCACCTCTACCTAAGAGGGATACAACAAGAATAAGGGTGTACAACTTAGAGGTTACAAACAACAACCTCAAAACTCTCTCTTTCTTTTTCTCTTATCTTTTTCCACAAAACAAAGATCCTAATAGTTTAGGATAGAAGATAGCTCAAGTGTGGAAAACTAGGTGTTTGGAAAACTAGCAACAAAGAAAATCACTTGGGAAAATCCTTCCAAAAGATATAGAATGAAAACCAAGACAAATCTCCCAAAATATTCTTTTCTTTGATTTTTCCAAAAACCCAAAAACAAATAAGATGAAATCTTTTTGGCTTAAAAACCCTTTTAAAACTCTTTTAAACACTAGAGAAAGTCTGGAATTTTTAGCTCTAAAAATCTTAGCCAAAACAATGGAGAAATGGGGTATATATAGCCCCTAGGAAAAACTAGCCGTTAGGCTGATGTGGCAGTCTGACCAACTGCCAGTCGACCGGCCCGGTCGACCGCCAACGGTCAAAAATGTGACCGTTGGGCAGCAGCGGTCGACCGGTCCGGTCGACCGAAAATTCCCGAGAGCAGAGCTCTCAACTCGGTCGACCGGTCCGGTCGACGACTACATGTGTCGCCAGCGTGCACGATTGTGCACATCGGTCGACCGACCCGGTCGACCGGCCACTTGGTGCGGTCGACCGGTCCGGTCGACCGAACTGGCCTGGCAGGCATAGTGCAGGGTCAGAAAAACAGTGTAAAATATTTCTAAAATCTTTTAACACTTTTAAAAAATTCACAAAATTGTTTTATCATTTTATATTAAAACATACACTTGTGATAAAAATTTCAAGACAATATATCAACATATCAATTTATTTTTGTGTCTTGCAAAATTTATCAAAAACAAAACTTGTATTTTTATCAAACTTGATTTTTTCAAAACATGAATAGGGATATCAAAATAAGTTTGTTTAGCAAGTTAAACCATGTATGCATAACTAGAATACATCTACTATACATATAAAATATGTAAACTTGTTTTGATCAACTATTCATAAAAACCAAATATCAAATCATAAAACGTGTGTTTTGTGCACTTGAGCATATCAACTAAACTAAGCTTTACAAATGGATCTAAAACACAAACTCTAAACTAGATACCTAAGTCTTCTTGTCGATCTTCATCTTCAAGTAGACTCGGTCCAAACTCCGTGACTCTCCAAGTGCAAAGGTATGATCTTTAAGCTTTGGCACCGGAATCATCAAGAATAGCTTCTAATCATCTTGATGAAGCTAATCACCAACCTAATATCCTGTTAATGATCTGAAACTTAGAAACACAAGAATATTAGTAAACATAACTACATGAGTGTTGATCATCATCAAAACTAGAGTGGAAGGTCATTGGGCCAACAATCTCCCCCTTTTGATGATGACAAAACTCATGGAGTTATATATGCATGGATTAAAGATAAGCTTCAAGGAAGCTCCCCCTTAACTCATGCATAGGGATAAACAATAAATATATGCAATGAATATTAAACATGAAACATGCATATGCATAAACAATAAATGGTTCTAGATATCAAATGGAATATTCAAAACAAAATAAGCTCTAGATACCAATTACAAAGCAAACTAAGCTCTAGATACCAATTACAAAGCAAACTCTATAAATCAATTAAACTTAATATTCTTGAGATTAAAACATAATATATGCATAAACATAAGCATGCATATAAAAACTATAAAACTTCATAAATACTTCTCCCCCTTTTGTCAATCATCAACAAAGGGGTAAACAACCAAAATGAGGGGTAAAAATCTTTCTCCCCCTTTTTGTCAATCAAAACAATGCAAACAAAGTTCTCCCCCTTTTTGTCTAAAACAAAAAACAAAGTCAATAAGGGGTGACTACAAACATGATATCAATTAAAAAATATGTCAATGAAGCATCTTGATACCAATAAACAAGAATCAAAATATGTTATATGCTATATACATTCATGAAGAGGAAGACGCTAAGTTAGCTTCCCTACACATATGCATTACATGAAGAAGGGATGACAAGCCCTAACTCACATAACACATATTATGTAATGCATAAGAGGAGATGTGAAGCTCTCCCTACACACGTGTACCATATAAAGAAGAGATGTTAAGCTCCTCAATACACAATACACTCAACATGAATCTATATGTAAGAGAGATGTAAACTCTCCTTGCATATAGGCAACACAAAACACAAGTTCATATCAAATATTTTTTTTTTTAAAACCAAAATCTTGATAAGCAAACATATAGTATATAATATACGTGTGTAAATCAAGCACAAAAGATCACATATATGTATGAAAAGATAATATCAATTGAAGTAGATGCATACATACATGAAAGAACAAAATATGAGTATATACAACATGAATCAAATTGATACCAATTGAAAATATCTAATGATACCAATTGAAAATATTTTACCAATTGAAAAGATTTTACATAGAAACATTGATACCAATTGTAAGAATATATTTCATTTTGAAAATATATAAACAAATTTGATGTTGATATCATATGTTCAAAATAACAACTTTTGATCATAAAGAGTGGGAGTACAAATACCAATTGAAATACAAAATCAAATTTTCTCCCCCTTTATGAAATACAAACTAAAATCATGCATAGTCTTGATACCAATTTAAAAGTAATCAATTTAAACAAAATTGAAACTCAAGCACTAGCATAAACACAAACATATATATGTATGAAAAATAAATACCAATAGAAATTGATATACTTGGAATTTAAGGCATACATACATACAAAACATATATGAGTATACAAGAAGATCAAAATGATACCAATTGAAAGAGTTCAATGATACCAATTGACATAACAATAAGTTCAAGTGTATACATCATATTATCTACCACCCAATCATAATTCAAGTTTTAAAGATTTTCAATTTAGGGTATACATGAACATGATCTCCCATCCTACCACCCTTAGAAGGTAGGGGTTTTCAAAGATAGATTTGAAAATATAGTTTTGTTTGAAAATCACTACCAAAATGAAGAACACCGCAACTAGTTAAATGGAAAACTTGTTAACTAGCACGAAATCCTTCAAGTAAGGAATAAAACAAAAATGAAATTCACATGATAATCATCACTCTAACCAATAAAGCATACCTCATGAGAAACAAAACATGAGCAATAGATATGAGTGTACAAATAATATGTGAAGATCATAAATATGAAAATTAGGCAATAAGCTCAATTATTCTTTAAAACACGAAATCATCAAAACTATCTAATCTTCAGGCATATGTATGTCTAATACAAACTAACGTATACATACATATCCAAAACATAAAGAGTCCACAAGATATATGCATTAAGGCACGTGGCTCAAAAAGGATACTCATGTATAGTCAATAGTTTGGATAAGATGGACATATACATGAAGTTAAATATTGACACATAAACATGAAAACATGTAAGGCTAAATTTTCATCAAAGCAATTTTCATTTCAAGGTATATGTATGATTTGTCAACACAAGAAGTATACATACATATCCCTTAAACACACTTTGAGTCCATAATAGATATTTGCATGAAAGGCAAATGACTCAAGGGGTATACATGTATATCTTAAAGTTTGGCAATACAAACATATACATGAAGTGAAATATACAATCATAACGCAAATTCAAAAATGAGAATACAAGTTTAATATGTATGAATCATCAAAACTAGACTATACTAGCACATCTAATGGGTTCAAATAAGCATTCAATTCCAACTGTATATAGATTTATTTGTAGCCCACTCTATGTACAAGTATATAACTAGTCTTAATGAAAACTAACACTTAAACATATATTCAAAACATGAAGCATCAAAAACACGATAAAAGTCATCATGGAAAACTAAAACATGATTATTATGAGAATTCACATGTATTAGATTCATGATATACATTATAGCTAAACAAACGGTGAGAACACTAAATGTGAATCAAATAAGCATGTGTGTCTCAAATACTATACATGTATGTCAAGGATCTAATAAACATGGAATGAACATACTAATCCATAGACATCAAAAACATGCTATAAACATTAAAACATGGAAAGCATGTAAACAATAAATGGGAGTAAAGGATTGTTACCAAAACCGAAGAAGCAACTCTCCTTGTCTCCAAAACATGGTGGTCATCTCCACCAAATCTTTCCTTGAAAGTGATGCATCCATTTTGATTTCCATGAAGTCCGGAACGCATCCACTCCAAGGTGTCATCACTCTCACGTCATGTGAGAGCCCACACCTACATCAAAAATAGGAGGGGTGGTCTTTGGTACCCATCTCTTATTGGGTCCATGGGGTTAGTACCTTCTCTAACCCAAACAAACTTCTTGGCTAAATTTTCAACATGTAAACGATCATAGCAAAATTTAGCAAGATGGCCTTTTCGGCCACAATGTGTACATGTGTACACATGAGCATACTTGTGTTGATGGTGTCCGTGTGAAGCATGTGTATGCCGTGATGGGTGTGCATGCATAAAAGATGGAACTTGGTTCTTTCGAACCAAGGTTTCCAACGTGAGTGGTTCATGGCACATTGGCTCATAGTGGAGCCCAAACAATCTACTCTCTTCTTTAGCATACAAATATCATCATTAATCCTAGAAGAAGAGGTACATGCATTAGGTAGTCTAGATGAAGAGACTACACTAGCATGGCAAACATGTGCATCCATTTTATTTTGCAAAACAATATTTTTCTTTAAACACACATCTAAATCATTTGTAATGGAAATAATTTTATTTTTCAAATCAACATTCTCTTTTAAAATAAAATCAACTTTTGAAGACAAGTTATCATTTTTCTTCAAAAGAGCATGGCAATCATTTTTATTTTTCAAAAACTCATTTTCTTTAAGTGCAAGTTCTAATTGAGATCTTAATGAATCCCTTTCATTATAGACCTCAACCTTTTCTTGCAAAACACAATCAAGTCTAGAATGCAAAACACTTATTTTCTTTTTCAATTTCTAGACTTTTCTTTTTCAAAATCTTATATTTTTCAATTAGTTTTTCACAAACAATTGAAAGTTCTTCATTCAAAGCATGGGCATCAATATGATCATTTGAAGAACTAGCATCATCATCACTATCTAATGGAGTTTTCGAGTGTACCTCAAGGGAGTCATTCCCTTGGACCATGAAGCATTGTGGATCGGATTCTCCACTAGATTCCTCTTCTTGAATTCGAACTTGAAGCTCCGAGGTGGTGGTGGTTGTCAATTTGTTCCACACTGCAAAGGCGGAATCAAAGTTAGAAACACATAAGAGATAATCTTTAGGAAGAGTGCTTCTAATAGCCTCTAGGGCTTGTGCATTGGCCCCTATATGATTACCATCACCAAGATAACATCTCTTGGTGGCGGCAAGGAAGACATGCAAACCTAGGGTCTTTAGGTACATGGACATCCTATACTTCCAAATATCAATGTTGGAAGGATCATAGCTAGGTGGGGTCATGAAGTCCATGGTATAAACTAAATGTGTGCAAACAAATGCAAATGAGATTAGCAAGCAAATGGATCACTCCTAGGATGTTAAGCCTAAGTATCAGGAGCACTAGCTCTGATACCAATTGAAAAACACCTAGAGGGGGGGTGAATAGGTGTGTATGCTAATCTAAGAACTTAAATGCAAACTAAGTGCGCTAAATGCGGAAGCTAATGCAAATTATGCACAAACTAATACAATACAACAAGTGTAGCCGAATTCCCCTTGCGAGGCTCTGGACTAACTCCCCTTGATTCCCCTTGAAATGGGTTGAGGCGCTATGTGAAGCTCTTGTTGGATGAGTACAAGTTAGGCGCACACACAAGCAATCCAAGCAATAAGAAATATGTGCACACACAATCAAGCCAAGCAATCAAGGAAAATTACAATATGAAAGATGCAAGGCAACACAAGCAATATATGATATGGCAATGTGAATTATGCTCAACACAAGCAAATATGATATGATATGAATATGATGCTTTGCACAATTATAAAGAGAGAGAGTTAGAGAGACAATGGGAGCAAACGCAAACAACGAGATTTGTTTCGAGGTTCGAGCACCTTGCTCTACATCCCCGCCTACACCACCGTGTAGGATTTCCACTATCTCAACTCCCACCGAGGGAACCTCTACCGAAGAGGATTTCTTACAACTCTAGGAGTACCTAACTCCTCTCTCAATACAACCTCCACCGAGGCCAACAACAACCAACAACAAACACCTCTACCAAAGAGGCTCACAACCAATCTCAATCACCTCACACTTGAGGGATACAAACCAATCACCCGATCACCTCTACCTAAGAGGGATACAACAAGAATAAGGGTGTACAACTTAGAGGTTACAAACAACAACCTCAAAACTCTCTCTTTCTTTTTCTCTTATCTTTTTCCACAAAACAAAGATCCTAATAGTTTAGGATAGAAGATAGCTCAAGTGTGGAAAACTAGGTGTTGGAAAACTAGCAACAAAGAAAATCACTTGGAAAAATCCTTCCAAAAGATATAGAATGAAAACCAAGACAAATCTCCCAAAATATTCTTTTCTTTGATTTTTCCAAAAACCCAAAAACAAATAAGATGAAATCTTTTTGGCTTAAAAACCCTTTTAAAACTCTTTTAAACACTAGAGAAAGTCTGGAATTTTTAGCTCTAAAAATCTTAGCCAAAACAATGGAGAAATGGGGTATATATAGCCCTAGGAAAAACTAGCCGTTAGGCTGATGTGGCAGTCTGACCAACTGCCGGTCGACCGGCCCGGTCGACCGCCAACGGTCAAAAATGTGACCGTTGGGCAGCAGCGGTCGACCGGTCCGGTCGACCGAAAATTCCCGAGAGCAGAGCTCTCAACTCGGTCGACCGGTCCGGTCGACCGACTACATGTGTCGCCAGCGTGCACGATTGTGCACATCGGTCGACCGACCCGGTCGACCGGCCACTTGGTGCGGTCGATCGGTCCGGTCGACCGAACTGGCCTGGCAGGCATAGTGCAGGGTCAGAAAAATAGTGTAAAATATTTTCTAAAAATCTTTTAACACTTCTAAAAAATTCACAAAATTTGTTTTATCATTTTATATTAAAACATACACTTGTGATAAAAATTTCAAGACAATATATCAACATATCAATTTATTTTTGTGTCTTGCAAAATTTATCAAAAACAAAACTTGTATTTTTATCAACTTGATTTTTTCAAAACATGAATAGGGATATCAAAATAAGTTTGTTTAGCAAGTTAAACCATGTATGTATAACTAGAATACATCTACTATACATATAAAACATGTAAACTTGTTTTGATCAACTATTCATAAAAACCAAATATCAAATCATAAAACGTGTGTTTTGTGCACTTGAGCATATCAACTAAACTAAGCTTTACAAATGGATCTAAAACACAAACTCTAAACTAGATACCTAAGTCTTCTTGTCGATCTTCATCTTCAAGTAGACTCGGTCCAAACTCCGTGACTCTCCAAGTGCAAAGGTATGATCTTTAAGCTTTGGCACCGGAATCATCAAGAATAGCTTCTAATCATCTTGATGAAGCTAATCACCAACCTAATATCCTGTTAATGATCTGAAACTTAGAAACACAAGAATATTAGTAAACATAACTACATGAGTGTTGATCATCATCAAAACTAGAGTGGAAGGCCATTGGGCCAACAAAATCTAAATCCTATCTCTACGTGTCGCCTTGACAGCAGAGATGACAAATGAGGAGAAGCATCGAATATGACTCTAAAAGCTGGAGGCTTTGGACGATAAACGCCTACAAACTCAACAGCAAATTGAGCTCTATCAAGCTCAAACTACCAGAGCTTTCAACAAGAAAGTCAAGAGTGAACTTTCAAGAAAAGCGACCTTGTCTTAGCCGTGAAGGCCTATGGTGATGACGCATAAGACCAAAGGAAAATTTCAGCCCAAATGGGAAGGACCATTTGTAGTAGAGTCGGTCTACTTAAATGGAGCATATTGCCTCATAACCTCAGATGGTGATACGCTAATGATGCCAATCAACGACAAGTTCTTGAAGAAATACTATTCTTGATAGCACTCTTCTCCTGATCAAGTTAATACTATACCTTTGATTAAAACTCCAAATCCAAGAAAAGCTTCTTTCTTTCATTGGATCACATCACGGGTGACTAGTGTCAAGCTGATCAAGCAATGGTCACATCATGTTGCATGATGTAAATATTAAGGAAGAGACAAAATGCAAGACTTCAGTTTCAGCTTAGTTACTCTTCTATTGACATCCTACGTCTCCAATGGCCAAGGATAGAGGAAACTGTTGGCTTTCAAGTCCAACATATGTCTTCGACAACTCATCATGCTGAGGGGATTAGCATGGCTAGCCCAACTCAAACGGTAGTTGGTGAAGGTACACCAAATCCGTTGATAGCTGAGGGTTTGCTAAAAATCCTAATAGACTCGGTCCCATCCTCTCTTCCAAAATCTCTTACCAATTCTAGCCTACAGAATGGGAGGGCCACAAAAATACATGTGTTCATCTTCATAATGAAATGAACTGGGATTTGTCAAGTTAATATTAAACCTCAGACAAATCAGATCTTCCAATCCCCAGTGGATTCAGTCAAGTTAATAATAAACCTCTGATAACAAAACTCATTAGAAATTATCGCTGTTAAGTTTAATACTACACCTCTAACGGAAAATTTCCCATGTCTCAGGAAATCAACGATTGTCACGTTAATATTAAACCTCTAAGAGTTCATTTTACTTTCCACCCAAAATCCTCTACCAATTCTCTTCCATAGAAGGGTAGGTCCACAAATACAATCATTGTGATGTTAACACTATACCTCTGACAATGAAAAATTTTAATACTCCCCAACAAGTACAAACTTCACTTGTCTCTCCTCTACATGGAGTCACAAGTCTTTAAATCCTTATCAAGTTAAAATTAAACCTCTGATATTCTAAACTTCACTTGTCAATTCTCATCAATAAATGACAAGTCCTCAAAATTGCTCATATCGCAAATCAACCACTGTCAAGTTAACACTACACCTCTGACATTCCAAACTTTATTTGTCAATTCTCATCAATAAAATGACAAGTCCTCAAAATTGCTCATATCGCAAATCAACTACTGTCAGGTTAACATCACACCTCTAATAAATTACTGTTAAGTTTAACATTATACTTCTAACAGTGATTAAGTTGCTGCCAAGTTCAATATTAAAGCTCTGACAGTCACTTTCCCTCAGACTTCCATATCGAAGCTGAGATGAGCGATGCTAAATTTAACATCACACCTCTAGCGTCCAGTTTATTGCTAAGTTCAACAATACACTTATGACAATGACTTTCCTCGAACTTCCCTATCGAAGTCGAGATGACCAATGCCAAGTTCAAAATTACACCTCTAGCATTATCTTTACTGTCAAGTTTAACATTACACCTATGACAGTGATGTTTTCAGTCTTCCCAAATGAAACTGAAATTACCGTTGAGTCAAGTTAATATCACACCTCTGACCCACATTCCTGTCAAGTTAAATATCACAGCTCTGACAGTAATCTTGAATTCTCGAAATGAAATTTTCAAACTTTGACTTGTTAAGTTAATTATCGCATTTCTAGTAAGTCAAGAGTCACTACTTCTATGTGTCTGATTTTCAAAAAAAAAAAAAAATTCAAGACATATAAGAAGACAAAAAAAAGTGTCACTTTTATTAATATTCAAACATATAAAAGTGATACAAGATGCTCTCTTATACAATAAGATTGAGTGTTACAATAAAGGAGTACAAAGAAGTCCCTCTCTCTCAGCGAAAGGTTGCACTCACTCCTCAAATGTCTACACCACTCCAAATATAAGATGTTTAGAAGAGCGTCGAAGAAAGATTCTTCTCCTCGCTCACTGAATCATGTCACAGTTGATTAGTGTTGAGACGATCGGATGCTGGCACATCATGATGCATGATGTAAACATTGAAGAAGCTCATCGCTAACCGAGAACAATGGTGCTTCTCGAGGTCAAAATGCAGAAGAACATTCTGATTCTACCGACCAACTGGTGTGGGCCGTAATCCTTCGATGATGAACATCTCCACCACCAGAAAGTCATCTAACGAGCATGGGTTTTTGGTCGATGTCATTTCTGGGGATAAGATTGGTGAAGGGAGGATCCGAGACTTATAGGTGACGTCCTCTTTCCCGTGACCTGCACGAGGACGATACCCACCACCATACCCACTGTGACCATGACAAACCTGGAGCATTACTGATGCGTCATGTCCAATAAGGCCTTGACGGATATCTCAAGAGCTTGAACAAGCAGGCGGGTCAAAATATTCTCCCATGAGCCCAGCGAAGATGCGGAAGACTGACTGAGGCTGCCAGAACCTACAAGAAGTAAAAAATCAAAAAAGTTAAAATTCTGTTAAGGCAGAAACAGAAAAGCTAAAGAGCAAACGCGATTGAAGTTGTGAACTTCAGACATGGAGTTGACCACTGCAGATCTGAACGCAATTTGGTGTCAGACCTGCGTCTAGATATAAGACTCGAGAAAGCCCAGACGCAGAGTTTGCCACACCCGCGTTTGAGAAACAGGGGTTGCTGAAAAAAACCTAGAGGGGGGGTGAATAGGTGTAATTGCTAATCTAAGAAACTCAATGCAAACTAAGTGCGCTAAATGCGGAAGCTAATGCAAATTATGCACAAACTAATACAATACAACAAGTGTAGCCGAATTCCCCTTGTGAGGCTCTGGACTAACTCCCCTTGATTCCCCTTGAAATGGGTTGAGGTGCTATGTGAAGCTCTCGTTGGATGAGTATAAGTTAGGCACACACACACAAGCAATCCAAGCAATATGAAATACACACAATCAAGTCAAGCATATAAGAATGAATTGCAATATAAAAGATGCAAGGCAACACAAGCAATGTATATAATATGAATGCTATGAAAGTATGATACTTGTATGAAATGATGCTTTGCACAAATGTAAAGAGAGAGAGTTAGAGAGACAATGGATCAAACGCAAACACCAAGATTTGTTTCGAGGTTCGAGCACCTTGCTCTACATCCCCGCCTACACCACCGTGTAGGATTTCCACTATCTCAACTCCACCGAGGGAACCACTACCGAAGAGGATTTCTTACAACTCTAGGAGTACCAAACTCCTCTCTCAACAACAACCTCCTCACAACCGAGGGGTTAGGCCCGTAGCCAATACAACAACCAATCCACACACCTCTACCGAAGAGGCTCACAACCAAACTCCACCTCTACCTAAGAGGGAGCAAACCAATACCACTCCGATCACCTCTACCGAAGAGGGATACAACAAATAAAGGAGGGTTTACAACAAGTGGTTCAAAACCAGAAACTCTCTTTTTCTTTCTTTTTCCACAAAACAAAGATCCTAATAGTTTAGGATAGAAGATAGCTCAAGTGTGGAAAACAAGTGTTTTTGGAAACAAGCAACAAAGAAAAATCTTTGGGAAAATACTTGCAATATGATAGAATTGAAGATCTAAGCAAAAATCCCAAAAACCTATTTTTCTTTTATTTTCCAAAAACCCTAAAACAATAAAGATGAGAAGTTTTTGCACTTAAAACTCTTTTGAAAACTCTTTTTAAACACTTCAGAAAACTAGTATTTTTTTCTCTTAAAAAACTTGGCTAAAATCCCCAAAGAGATGGGGTTTATATAGCCCCTATACAAAACTAGCCGTTAGGCTGAGTTGGCAGTCTGACAGACTGCCGGTCGACCGGTCCGGTCGACCGCCAACGGTCAGAATTATGACCGTTGGGCAACAGTGGTCGACCGGCCCGGTCGACCGATAAAACCCGAGAGCAGAGCTCTCAACTCGGTCGACCGTCCCGGTCGACCGTGTCTGTGCCTAACAGACGTGCACGTCTGTGCATGTCGGTCGACCGCAACGGTCGACCGGCCCTTGGTGCGGTCGACCGTGGCGGTCGACCGACCAGCCTGTCAGCACAAAACAAGGTCAGAAAATTTTGGAGAAATATTTTATAAAAACCTTTTATCATTTCTGAAAATTCCATAAAACTTGTTTTATCATTTTATATTGAAACATAAACATGTGATAAAAATTTCAAGACAATATATCAACATATCAATTCATTTTTGAGTCTTGCAAATTTTATCAAAAACAAAACCTTGTATTTTGTCAAACTTGATTTTTCCAAAACATGAATAGGGATATCAAAATAAGTTTGTTTACCAAGTTAAAGCATGTATGTATAAATAGAAAACATCTACTATACATATAACATATGTAAACTTGTTTTGATCAACTATTCATAAAACCAAATATCAAATCATAAAACGTGTGTGTTTTGTGTTCACTTGAGCATATCAACTAAACTAAGCTTTACAAATATGGATCTAAAACACAAACTCTAAACTAGATACCTAAGTCTTCTTGTCGATCTTCCATCTTCAAGTAGACTCGGTCCAAACTCCATCCATGGGCTAGGCAAAGTGTGAACTTGAAGCTTTGGCCCTGGGATCACCATGAATAGCTTCTAAACTCCTTGTTGAAGCTAATCACCAACCTAATATCCTGTTAATGATCTGAAACTTAGAAACACAAGAATATTAGTAAACATAACTACATGAGTTGATCATCATCAAAACTAGAGTGGAAGGCCATTGGGCCAACAATCTCCCCCTTTTTGATGATGACAAAACTCATGGAGTTATATATGCATGGATTAAAGATAAGCTTCAAGGAAGCTCCCCCTTAACTCATGCATAGGGATAAACAATAAATATATGCAATGAATATCAAACATGAAACATGCATATGCATAAACAATAATTGGTTCTAGATATCAGATGGAATATTCAAAATAAAATAAGCTCTAGATACCAATTACAAAGAAAACTCTATATATCAATTAAACTTAATATTCTTGAGATTAAAACATAATATATGCATATAGAACATGAGCATGCATATAAAACTCAAATACTTCTCCCCCTTTTTGTCAATCATCAACAAAGGGGTAAACAATCAAAACCATAGATAAAATGAGGGGTAAAAAAACTTTCTCCCCCTTTTGTCAATCAAAACAATGCAAACAATGTTCTCCCCTTTTTGTCTAAAACAAAAAAAATAATAAGGGGTGACTACAAACATGATATCAATTAAAAAATATGTCAATGAAGTATCTTGATACCAATAAATAAGGATCAATATATGTTATATGCTATATACATTCATGAAGAGGAAGACGCTAAGTTAGCTTCCCTACACATATGCATTACATGAAGAAAGGATGACAAGCCCCAATTCACATAACACATATTATGTAATGAATAAGAGGAGATGTGAAGCTCCCCCTACACACGTATATCATATAAAGAAGAGTTGTCAAGCTCCTCAATTTATAATATACTCAACATGAATCTATATGTAAGAGAGATGTTAAGCTCTCCTTGCATATAGGAAATACAATCAAAACTTTGAATATATTTCTTTAAAACAACATATGAGATACCAATTGTAATTAAACATAAATCTTGAATTCTTAAATATGAATCTTGAAACCAAAACAAATTTTGAATTTCTTAAATATGATACCAATTGTAAATATTTTACCAATTGAAAAGATTTTACATAGAAACATTGATACCAATAGTAAGAAATTGTTCATTTAAAAACATATAATTTGATGTTGATATCATATGTCTAAAATAACAACTTTTAATCATAAAGAGTGGAAGTACAAATACCAATTGAAATACAAAATCAAATTTTCTCCCCCTTTATGAAATACAAACTAAAGTCATGCATAGTCTTGATATCAATTTAAAAGTAATCAATTTAAACAAAATTGAAACTCAAGCACTAGCATAAACACAAACATATATATGTATGAAAAATAGATACCAATAGAAATTGATATACTTGGAATTTAAAGCATACATACATACAAAACATATATGAGTATACTAGAAGATCAAAATGATACCAATTGAAAGAGTTCAATGATACCAATTGACATAACAATAAGTTCAAGTGTATACATCATATTCTCTACCACCCAATCATAATTCAAGTTTTAAAGATTTTCAATTTAGGGCATACATGAACATGATCTCCCATCCTACCACCCTTGGAAGGTAGGGTTTTTCAAAGATAGATTTGAAAATGTAGTTTTGTTTGAAAATCACTACCAAAATGAAGAACACCGCAACTAGTTAAATGGAAAGCTTGTTAACTAGCACGAAATACTTCAAGCAAGGAATAAAACAAAATTGAAATTCACATGATAATCATCACTCTAACCAATAAAGCATAACTCATGAGAAACAAAACATGAGCAATAGATATGAGTGTACAAATAATATGTGAAGATCATAATCATGAAAAATATTTCATTAAGCTCAATTATTCCTTAAAACATAATTCCATCAAAAACATGAAAAATCATATAAAACTCCTTATTTAATCTTCAAGGCATATGTATGTCTAATACAAGCTAAAAATATACATACATATCCAAAACTCAACGAGTCCACTAAATGTATATTCATGAAGGCACGTGGCTCAAAAGATGTATATGTATAAGATTAGTTGAATAAGATAGACATATACATGAAGTTAAATATTGACACACAAAAACATGAAAACATGAAAATCCAAATCTTTACTAAAAGCAATTTTCATTTCAAAGTATATGTATGTCTTGTCCAACATGAAGTATACATACATATCCCTAAACACAATTGAGTCTATAAATAGATTTGCATGAAAGGCAAATGACTCAAGGGGTATACATGTATATCTTAAAGTTTGGCAATATAAACATATACATGAAGTGAAACACACAATCATAAAAACAATTCAAAAATGGAATACAAGTTTGAAATGTATGAATCATCAAAACTAGACTATACTAACACATGTAATGGGTTCAAATAAGCAATCAAGCCCAAACATACATAGATTTATTTGTGGCCCACTATATGTACAAGTATAATTCCTAGTCTTAATGAAAACTAACACTTAAACATGTAATCAAGTCATTGAGCATCAAAACAAACACGAATACCATATTTCTAACTAAAACACATAAAAAATTCATCAAAATTCTTTTATTTGAATTTTAAACTACATATACATGCAAATAGGTATAACAAGTTTAAATGAACGAATCATCAAAACTAGCTCATGCGTGTACATATAGTGAATACAAATGAGCATGAAGTTCAATTGCATATAAAACAAATGTAACTCACTATTTGTACATGTATAACACAAGTTTTGACAAAATCCACATTTAAACATGTCATAACCACAAGGAGTATCAAAACAAGCTAGAAATCAACATCATAAGAACTAAAACATGATTACTATATAAATTCAGATGTATTAGATTCATGATGTACATTATAGCTAAACAAACCGTGAGAACACTAAATGTGAATCAAATAAGCATGTGTGTCTCAAATACTATACATGTATGTCAAGGATCTAATAAACATGGAATGAACATACTAATCCATAGACATCAAAAACATGCTATAAACATTAAAACATGGAAAGCATGTAAACAATAAATGGGAGTAAAGGATTGTTACCAAAACCGAAGAAGCAACTCTCCTTGTCTCCAAAACATGGTGGTCATCTCCACCAAATCTTCCCTTGAAAGTGATGCATCCAATAGATTTCCTTTAAGTCCGGAACGCATCCACTCCAAGGTGTCATCACTCTCACGTCATGCGAGAGCCCACACCTACATCAAAAATAATAGGAGGGGTGGTCTTTGGTACCCATACTTCTTGTTGGGTCTATGGGGGTTAGTCTCATTTCTAACCCAAACAAAATTCTTTGCTAAATTAGGAGTATGTAATCTATCATAACAAAATTTAGCAAGGTGGCCCTTACGTCCACAATGTGTACAAGTGTACACATGAGCATACATGTGTTGATGGTGTCCGTGTGGAGCATGTGTATGCCGTGATGGGTGTGCATGCATAAAGGATGGAACTTGTTTCTTTCGAACCAAGGTTTCCAAGCGTGTGTGGTTCATGGCACATTGGCTCATAGTGGAGCCCAAACAATCAACCTTCTTCTTAAGCAAACAAATATCATCATTAATCTTAGAAGAAGAAGTGTGGCATGCAATAGGTGAAGTGTGTGATACTACCCTAGCATGGCAAACATGTGCATCCATCTTATTTTGCAAAACAATATTTTTCTTTAAAACATGCATCCAAATCTTTAGAAATTGAAGCAATCTTAATTTTCAAAGAATCATTTTCTTTAACACAAAATCTACTTTTGAAGACAAATTTTCATTTTTCTTCAATATAGCATGGCAATCATTTTTAGATTTTAAAAATTCATTTTCTTTAAGTGCAAGTTCTAATTGAGATCTCAATGAATCCCTTTCATTATAGACCTCAACCTTCTCTTGCAAAAACACAATCAAGTCTAGCATGCAAACTTTTATTTTCTTTTTCAATATCTAGACTTTTCTTTTTCAAAATCTTATATTTTTCAATTAACTTTTCACATACTATTGAAAGTTCTTCATTTAGAGCATGGGGATCAACAATATCATTACTAGAAGAACTAGCATCATCATCACTATCATCTATGTGGGGTTCCGAATGTACCTCAAGGGAGTCATTCCCTTGGACCATGAAGCATTGTGAATCGGATTCTCCACTAGATTCCTCTTCTTGGATTGGCAATTGAAGCTTGGAGGTGGTGGTGGTTGTCAATTTGTTCCACACTACAAAAGCGGAATCAAAGTTAGAAACACGTAAAAGATATTCTTTAGTTAATGTGCTTCTAATGGCCTCTAGGCTTGTGCATTGGCCCCTATATGATTACAATCACCAAGATAACATCTCTTGGTGGCCGCAAGGAAAACATGCAAACCTAGGGTCTTTAGGTACATGGACATCCTATACTTCCAAACATCAATGTTGGAAGGGTCAAAGCTAGGAGGGGTCATGAAGTCCATGGTAAACTATATATGAATGTGCAAACAAACAAATGCAAATGAGATTAGCAAGCAAATAGATCACTCCTAGGATGTTAAGCCTAAGTATCAGGAGCACTAGCTCTGATACCAATTGAAAAACACCTAGAGGGGGGGTGAATAGGTGTAATTGCTAATCTAAGAAACTCAATGCAAACTAAGTGCGCTAAATGCGGAAGCTAATGCAAATTATGCACAAACTAATACAATACAACAAGTGTAGCCGAATTCCCCTTGCGAGGCTCTGGACTAACTCCCCTTGATTCCCCTTGAAATGGGTTGAGGTGCTATGTGAAGCTCTTGTTGGATGAGTATAAGTTAGGCACACACACACAAGCAATCCAAGCAATATGAAATACACACAATCAAGTCAAGCATATAAGAATGAATTGCAATATAAAAGATGCAAGGCAACACAAGCAATGTATATAATATGAATGCTATGAAAGTATGATGCTTGTATGAAATGATGCTTTGCACAAATGTAAAGAGAGAGTTAGAGAGATAATGGATCAAAACGCAAACACCAAGATTTGTTTCGAGGTTCGAGCACCTTGCTCTACATCCCCGCCTACACCACCGTGTAGGATTTCCACTATCTCAACTCCCACCGAGGGAATCTCTACCGAAGAGGATTTCTTACAACTCTAGGAGTACCAAACTCCTCTCTCAACAACAACCTCCTCACAACCGAGGGGTTAGGCCCGTAGCCAATACAACAACCAATCCACACACCTCTACCGAAGAGGCTCACAACCAAACTCCACCTCTACCTAAGAGGGAGCAAACCAATACCACTTCGATCACCTCTACCGAAGAGGGATACAACAAATAAAGGAGGGTTTATAACAAGTGGTTCAAAACCACAAACTCTCTTTTTCTTTCTTTTCCACAAAACAAAGATCCTAATAGTTTAGGATAGAAGATAGCTCAAGTGTGGAAAACAAGTGTTTTTGAAAACAAGCAACAAAGAAAATCTTTGGAAAAATACTTGCAATATGATAGAATTGAAGATCTAAGCAAAAATCCCAAAAACCTATTTTTCTTTGATTTTTCAAAAACCCTAAAACAATAAAGATGAGAAGTTTTTGCACTTAAAACTCTTTGAAAACTCTTTTAAACACTTCAGAAAACTAGTATTTTTTTCTCTTAAAAAACTTGGCTAAAATCCCCAAAGAGATGGGGTTTATATAGCCCCTATATAAAACTAGCCGTTAGGCTGAGTTGGCAGTCTGACAGACTGCCGGTCGACCGGTCCGGTCGACCGCCAACGGTCAGAATTATGACCGTTGGGCAACAGCGGTCGACCGGCCCGGTCGACCGATAAAACCAAGAGCAGAGCTCTCAACTCGGTCGACCGTCCCGGTCGACCGTGTCTGTGCCTAACAGACGTGCACGTCTGTGCACGTCGGTCGACCGCAACGGTCGACCGGCCCTTGGTGCGGTCGACCGTGGCGGTCGATCGACCAGCTTGTCAGCACAAAACAAGGTCAGAAAATTTTGGAGAAATATTTTATAAAAACCTTTTATCATTTCTGAAAATTCCATAAAACTTGTTTTATCATTTTATGTTGAAACATAAACATGTGATAAAAATTTCAAGACAATATATCAACATATCAATTCATTTTTGAGTCTTGCAAATTTTATCAAAAACAAAACCTTGTATTTTGTCAAACTTGATTTTTCCAAAACATGAATAGGGATATCAAAATAAGTTTGTTTACCAAGTTAAAGCATGTATGTATAAATAGAAAACATCTACTATACATATAACATATGTAAATTTGTTTTGATCAACTATTCATAAAAACTAAATATCAAATCATAAAACGTGTGTGTTTTGTGTTCACTTGAGCATATCAACTAAACTAAGCTTTACAAATATGGATCTAAAACACAAACTCTAAACTAGATACCTAAGTCTTCTTGTCGATCTTCCATCTTCAAGTAGACTCGGTCCAAACTCCATCCATGGGCTAGGCAAAGTGTGAACTTGAAGCTTTGGCCCTGGGATCACCATGAATAGCTTCTAAACTCCTTGTTGAAGCTAATCACCAACCTAATATCCTGTTAATGATCTGAAACTTAGAAACACAAGAATATTAGTAAACATAACTACATGAGTTGATCATCATCAAAACTAGAGTGGAAGGCCATTGGGCCAACAGTTGCCACATCTATATCCATAGGTCTCAAAAGAGATGGAATTCTCTAAGTCAAGAACCTCAAACGCGAGCTTCATGTACAAAGCTCGCGTTTCAAGATCCAAGCACAGAGTTTATCAACACTCGCATTCAAAGGATTTGTGACTTAGAGTTTAAAGTCAGTCAGCTCGCGCTTCATCAAGAAGTCTGAAAGACGCGATTCAAACATGGGTGTATCAATCAGACTTCAAGAAGAGATCAAGAGATCGAGTTTCTTCAATGGATAGGAAGACAAAAACTCAGAAGGACTGAGTATTTCATGGCGATAACTGGTCCTACCCTGGGAAGAATTCTCTAGAAGTTGAACTTTATTCATCAAGGCACGGCCGTGAAAGCACTTAAAGCGATGCTTTTTGATCTTGAAATCACTTGACAGTGATAATCTTTGGAGAAGATTAAAGGAAAGCATGAAAATTTTGAGTTCAGAAAGCATTGAAGATTCGAGTTCTTGCTGTTCATTGGAACACATCCCCTTGAAGGAAAGATAGACAAATCAAGATGAAGACCTTCAAAGCGCATGCTCGTAAAGGAAAATAGTCTAGATAATCGACTATTAAGGGGGTGAGGCCTATTTATAGGCAAGCCATAAGGCCTATAATTAACGGCATAAAAATCAAAGCCATCAGCCTTAATTCCTGCACGAACATCGAGTCCAATAAAGAGCTGACGCGTGGATTATCACTTTGGGAAACATCAAAGGACACAAGTCCCCAATCGTCAATGCCAACCTGGCATTAAAAGATCCAATAAGACCTTTAAGATGGGCTGCATGTAATGCTTAGTAAGCGACATCAGGCGCAGACTCAAAGGTCGTGTCCACAAGTTTGTGACCTTTCATAAACCCGAGGGCTGTGTTCCTTTCATTCCTACTGAAGAGTCCACAACCGCGTCTCCTGAAGTGGTCCAGAGCCGCATCTCCTCAGCGAGTTGGGTCCACCTTCCACGACTATTCAGGGATTGCGTCTTGAGTTCACACCCATTCATAAGACTTGAAGGCTGCGTCCTGAACGTGAAGGCTGTGTCTTCTTTATCAGGAACGCAGGTTTGCGCTTCAAGGTTGCGCCCTCTCAAGGGACCAGAGTCACGTCTCTATTGAGTCAGAGCCGCGTCCTCACCAACCAGCGGAGACCCGCGCGTCATTCTTGAGGAGCCCAAAGTCGTGTCTCCACTGCAGATGAAAGTCACAGTACAGCCTGAGTTTGCGCCCTCTCAAGGGACCAGAGTCGCGTCTCTATTGAGTTAGAGCCACGTCCCCACCAACCAGCTGAGACTCGCGCGTCATTCTTGAGGAGCCCAAAAATCGCGTCCCTCCAAAGGTCACATCCTTCAGCAAGACCAAAGCTGCGTCTAGTCAACAGGGTGAGAGTTGCGTCTTCACTTCAAAGATCGCGTCCCTCCAGAGGCCGCGTTTTTTCAGCAATAGATGCGTCCCCACTCTGAGTGAGGATTATGCCTCTAGAGCGACATGACCCCTATATCTACAAGACTTACATTCAGTCTTTACTTCTGCAATCAGTTCAACAGTACACTGGCACAAGCAGGCAGCTGTTTACCCCTGGTTCAACAGTACACCAATAACCAGCTCAGAGCACCGAGGAGGTCTAGACTGCGTATTTAGATACTCACCACGATCATCTCTGATGGATTTAAAGGGTTTTACAGTACACTCATGAAGACCATACTCCAGACAAGATCAAGCTCAGAGTATCTCAAATGATTGTCAGTCCAATCATGAGAAGTATGAATTCAAACAGAGTCCAAAGAATTTCGAAATCTATCCCTGTCAACCGTGGAATTTCGAAAACTTTGGAGGGGGTTCTGTAGGCTGTCTAAAAATCACTGAAGACAAGTAATCAAAAAGCAGAGTCCAAACTCCAGACGCTAGGCTAATCATCGCCACCAGCGCAGTACTAAGACGCGAGGATTGAAAGCCGTGTCTCAATATCACTATAATGACCAAGACGCGAGTATGAAAACCGCATCTCAGCATCACTGCAGTACCAAGACGCAGAGCCCAAAGCCCGCGTCTCACGTGAAGCTTGACGCAGAATTTGAAGCTCGCGTTTCTCAAGCATCACCTCCAATGGCAAAACACGAGGCCCAAAGCTCGCGTCTTGGCTATAACTACCCTCATTACTGGGTCAATTACTGCCCACGTAATGAGGGAGTTAACTCCCATTATGGAGCATTTTTAGGGGACACTTTTACCCCCTGAAACCTCTATAAATAGCCCAGTTTGCTATGGAAGAGGTAAGGGGGAAAAAATTGGTCAGAAGAACTTCGGTTGTAAGCCATAGAAGGACCAAGATCTCCAGCTAAAAGAAAGAGAGAGTTCAACTCTTCTAACAACTTGCTGCATAAGAGTTTGTTCTTGCCTAAAGTTTCTTTGAGATTCTTGTTGGACAGAAGCTGTGTTACTTCGTTCACCATCCAAAGAGAAGATTCCTAAGAAGTCTTGACGTTCACCCGATCAACGAAAAAATAAGATTCATTTTTCATTGCCACATCAAGAACCCGATATTAAACAAAGGGGAGATTTGTGCTTGAATATCTCCCCTCTCTTGTAAAAGGATTATTGATCCGCTGTAATTTTTTTTACCATCAAATAAAGAATTTACACTTCGATCTTCGATTTTCCCACCAAACAGGAATCACCAACTTTGGGCTTTACCAAGGTCGGGTCTGGGCTGCTGGCAGTGAAGGGAGAAAGAGAGGAGAGAGTTTGAGAGAGAGGGAAAGTGAGAGAGTAATGAAGAGAATATATATTAGAGAGAGGGTGGTTTATGAGACCCACGTCTCAATTGAAATAAGACCCATGTCCCATCAAAATCAAACCCGTGTCTGGCTGGGTTGAGCCCAGATGCGAGGGTCAGGTCCGCGTCTGGGTACGAGCTAAGGTATACCTTATAAAAGAGGAGAGAGAAAAGTGGTTGGGGATATTAATTGTGTGGTGGAGGAATTTTTGAGAAAAATTTGAAAGAAAAGAAATGGAAAAGGAGGGAATTATGAGTGGAGGAGAAATATTGAAAAATACAAAAAAAGAAAAGAAAAATATCTGGGTAAAATTTCAGAATCTGAGAAAACACCACAAAAACTCCAGAAAAGCCCAAAAAATAAAGTAACTCAGAACAATCTCCAAAAATTCTCAAAAAATAATAAATATTTTATTTAGATACATGGTGAAATCAGATTTTAGAAATTCATTCGCAGTTTTAAATTAAAAATCCTAAAATCAACCAGCGATACCGATCAACACTAAATCCAGTGAAGTTTTGATAATTTCAAAAATAATCCTCAAAATGCATTTAGATAGAAAATGTGATTGTAAGAAATAATATGAAAGCAATTTTTAGAAATTTAATTCTATTTGTAAATTAAAAATCCGAGAATTGATCGGCGACACCGGTTGATACCAGTTTTTGAAGATTTTGTAATTTAATTCCTGAAAATTTCAGAAAATTATGAAAAATCTAAAATATTAGAAAATATATTTGAGACTGACCGGTCAAATCTTACTATCAAAAATGTCAAATCGATCAATACACTGGGATCGGGTCCTCGGTTTAGACTCGAGCTGTTCTGAATACAGGAATCTGGATCAAAATACCAAACAGTAATATAAATAATCATAAAATAAACTGATATACGAGAAAAAATTAAAAGAATACGATCAGAAAAGAAAAATACGTATCTAAATACATATTCCGAGGATGGAGTGTTACAAGAATCAAAAGCAAGCTACCTTGCCCATCTTCCTCTGAAGTTCAAAATAATTTATTCAAAGACACAAAAGCATTGTATAAAGACATTGCACCCACGAATGAGATATGAGCATCCCTCATTCCGACACGGCACTAACCCGATCTTGATAATTAAGAGCTTGTCCTGAAGTGGAGTCAGAGTGAAGCTATTTAGGTTGGGGTCTGATTCGGCCAAAGTGGGGGGCGACAGCAAGCAGTTCATTTTTCATGATGGGGACAGACAGAGGGGGAATGTCTTTAGGGGAGGGAGTATTTTCATCTTCAATCGACTAAAAGCATTAACCCTTTCCCTAGCATAAGTCTTAAGTGCTGGTCGGACACTCGAAAGATCACGGCTCGACCGGCCCCATTGACTCATCTTTCAAAGAAGGAAGAGCCCAAAATGATGATGGAGAGTTTTATATAATGTTTCCTTATAGTGTATTATAAAATGGTGTCGCGATATCGTCTATTTTCCCCTTTTTTACATGACTATCACTTTATGGAAGTTCGAAGTATCACAATAGAGGACATTTAAAGGTTGATTTCCTCTGCTGATATATTCTCTGCTGACATAAAAGAAAGTGTTGGTCACCTATCTGGCCTGAAAGACGAACACGGCCCAGCACCCACTAGAGAGGTCAAAGAAAGGACAGTAGGTGAACATGCATGGCACTTCTCCACATGTCTTTGAGGATAGTTGAACGAGTGACTCATGAATGCAGCTGGGTCAGACAAGCTTCATGATCTCTTTTGTTGAATTAACACCTAATTATTTCAGGCTTATGCTTAGCTCTGTTTCTGCAAAAAGGTATGAGATCATTTGTGGATCGAGTAAATGGTTCTTTTGACTTTGAACCACTCGAATCCGTGCGGCACTTAACTCGCTCTATCTCCTTAGAAGCGAAGTTAAGTCAGCCTAACCGTCACACTCACTCACTCAAGAGAGAGAGAACACTTGGAGAAGAAGTGAAAACTTGTATTGCTTACTCTTACTTTCCTTGATGATTACAAATGAGCACCCTTAGCCCCTATTTATAGGCAAGGGCTTGTACAAGAATTCTCTAGAATTGGTGGGTTCTAGAATATCTAGAACCTCCCTTATATTCATCCCTAAATATCTTGTTCTACAATCCTCTAGGAATCTCCTATGGAATATCCCTCTAATGGAATCTTCTAGGGAATATCCCCCTTTACATAGTATTTACAATATTATCCAAGAAGACTCTAGAACCTCTCACCACATGGGATGAGCCCAAATGAGCCCAAGATGAGCCCAAGTGCACGCGAAGGTCGCAGGTTCGTGACATTCTCCCCCACCTATCCGAGCGATATCCTCATCGCTGAGTTTTCTCCTAATGGAACTTCTCGATCAAGTCCTCGAACTGCCAAAGAGCTCGTGCCGGTTCCCAACTTCTCTCGCTATCTGGCAATCCCTTCCACTTCACAAAGTATTCCAACCTCGGGTGGTTGTTCGCTTCACGAACCGTCCTGTCCGCTATAATCTCCTCTACCTCCTTGTCGAACTCCATGCGAATTCCTGCTGGTGCTCGACTGGATTTCCTACGATCCGGATCTTCCGCGTCTTTATGGTAAGACTTTAACATGCTCACATGAAAGACCGGATGATACTTCACTGTTGGGGAAAGTTGTACCCGGTAGGCTACATTCCCCACTCTTTTCTCAATAGGAAATGGGCCTTCATACTTTCTTATCAAGCTCTTGTGTAGTCCCTTGTGTCGATCCAAAGTAGAGAGCTTAATAAGGACTAGGTCACCAACCTGATACTCCACGTGTCTTCTCTTCTTATTAGCCCATTTCTTCATTCTCTTGGCCGCCTTGTTTAGACACGAACGCGCCAGCTCGTTCTGCTCTTGCCATCCTTTAGCAAATTTATAGGCAGTTGGGTTACTTCCCTTGTAGCCGATAGCAATGGAGTTAGGAGTGAGCGGCTGCTGTCCAGTGACGATCTCGAACGGACTCTTCCCGGTAGACTCACTCCTCTGTAGGTTGTAGGAGAATTGGGCTATGTTCAGAAGCTTCGCCCAATCCTGCTGGTTGGCACTCACATAGTGCCTCAGATAGACCTCCAACAAGCCATTCACCCGCTCCATCTGGCCACTCGCCTGAGGGTGGAAGCTAGTGGAGAAGTTCAAGTCCGACCCCATGAGCTTGAAGAGCTCCGTCCAGAACCTGCCTGTGAAGCGGCCATCTCGATCACTCACGATCGTCTTAGGCAAACCCAAATACTTCACCACATGCTTCAGGAATAGTGGGGCTGCTACCTCGGCTGGACACTTGGCTGGGGTTGGAATGAAGATGCTATACTTTGAGAACCGGTCGATCACCACCATAATAATATTGCAATCCTCGGACTTGGGTAAGTCCATAATGAAGTCCATGGAGATGCTTTCCCAAGGTCGCTCTGGAATCGGTAGTGGTTCCACCAATCCGGCCGGTACCCTTTGCTCTGTCTTGTCTTGTTGACACACAAGACAAGTCTTCACATAGGCCTCAACATCATCCCTCATGCGAGGCCAATAATAACTTTCTTCTGTGAGAACTAAGGTACGGTGCACACCTGGATGTCCCGCCCACTGTGAGTCATGGCACTCCTTGAGAAGCTCCCTCCTTAGGTTCCCGAATAGCGGCACATACAACCGCCTCCCCTTCGTATAAAGCAGATTTCCTTCTAACCAGAACCTCCGAGTCTTTCCCTCCTTAGCATACTCCATCATGTTCTTGGCTGTAGGGTCCTGAGCCAAGCCTTCTTTGATGCGATCGAGTAAGGGACTCTGAGGATGACTCAGTATAGCGGCAAACTCAGCCTTTCGACTTAGTGCATCCGCTACTAAGTTGATTCTTTCTGGCTTGTACTCGAGCACATAGTCGAACTCGGCTAAGAAGTCTTGCCATCGCACCTGCTTAGGAGACAACTTCTTTTGGGTCTGGAAGTAGCTGGTGGCCACATTGTCTGTCTTCACCACGAACCTCGAGCCAAGTAGGTAGTGTCTTCATACTCGAAGACAGTGAACCACAGCTGTCATCTCCTTCTCCTGTACGGTATACCGCCTCTCGGTATCGTTGAGCTTCCGACTCTCATAGGCCACAGGGTGTCCTTCCTGCATCAACACCCCTCCAATCGCGAAATCACTCGCGTCGGTGTGCACTTCATATGGCTTGCTGAAGTCGGATAGTGCGAGAACTGGTTCCTCCGTCATAGCTCTCTTCAAAGCCTCGAACGCCCCCTGGCACTTCGAACTCCAATCCCAAGCCCGATTTTTCTTCAGCAAGTCGGTGAGTGGAGCAGCCATCGCCGAATAGCTCTTGATGAACCTCCGATAGTAGTTTACCAAGCCAAGGAAAGATCGTAGCTCCGTCACCTTGGTGGAAGGTTCCCACTCCAATATGGCCTAGATCTTGGCTTGATCCATCCGAATCTTTCCTCTTCCAATGGTGTGGCCGAGGAATATCACTTCCTCTTGTGCGAACGAGCACTTCTCCCTTTTCACATAAAGCTCATTGCTTCTGAGGGCCTGGAACACTTGCCTCAAGTGCTCCACATGCTCGTCCATGGTCTGGCTATAGACCATAATATCGTCCAGGTAGACCACCATAAAATGGTCCAAGAAGGGCTCCAACACCTTATTCATCAGAGTGCAGAATGTGGTCGGTGCGTTGGTGAGACCGAATGGCATAACTAGGAACTCGTACGATCCGTACCTGGTCACGCACGCGGTCTTCGATTCATCTCCTTCTGCAATCCGCACTTGATAATACCCGGAGCGTAAGTCAAGCTTGGTAAAGTATCTTGCTTGACCCAACCTGTCGAATAAGTCCGCTATCAGAGGGTACTTGTTTTTCACCGTGATCTTGTTCAGCGCTTGGTAGTCGATGCAAAGCCGCAACGAACCATCATGCTTCTTCTGGAAGAGCACCGGTGCGCCATAGGGAGCCTTCGACGGACGAATATATCCGGCATCCAATAACTCCTTCAGCTGCTTTCGAAGTTCTTCCAGTTCTGGTGGCGCCATGCGATAAGGACCCATGGCCGGGGGTCGAGTTCCTGACTCAAGCTCGATTTTGTGGTCCACCTCTCTCCTAAGTGGAAGCTTGATTGCAGCTTGGCGGGCATGATGTCCTGGTAGGCTTCCAAGACGCCTTAGATCTTCTTAGGTACGTCCTCTCCTTCCTTTGAGCCTTCCTCCACCTTAATGGTAGCAAGAAAGGTCGGCTCATGACGTCGAACTCCCTTCGATATCTGCAATGCCGAGAGCATTTTGGATGATACGCTCTCCCGCTGGATCTGAACTGTGCACGCCTTCCCCTCAAGGATGCATATGGTGTTGGTGTAGGGAACCAACACGGCCTTCACTTTGTCCAGAAACTCTAAGCCAAGCACCACATTGAAGTCGTTCATGGTCACGACTGTCAGGTTCTCCTGGTCATGCCACTCCCCTATGCTCACATCCACCTTGTGAGCTACGCCATCGATAGGAGTGAGACTAGAGTTGACGGCCTTAATGGTGCCTCCTCCCTTAGAGATCTTAAGGCCCAACTTGCTAGAACATCACTTGAAATAAGAAGATGAGAAGTTCTAGTATCTAGAAGGGCCTTGAAGGTCTTACCGGAAATGGTTGTCTCGACGAACATTGCCCCTCGAGGCCTTCATCTACCTTTGCCTTGACCGCATTGAGGAGACGAAGTGAGTGGAGTCTAGTCTCCTCTGGTTGCTTCTCTTCTTCTCTTTGGACAAGAGCAGCGAGATTAGCCCTCTTAGGATAGTCCATGGCTTTGTGTGGATCTCCGCAAAAGTAGCATGCTAACTTCTTCGGACGATCGGCTCCTCCATTGGTATTGCCTTGGAAACTTTCCCTTCTCAAATGCCGGCTTAGGTGGGAACTCCTTAGATGGTTTCTCCTTTTCTCCCCCACCTTTAGCAGGCTTGCCCCTCTTGTCTTTTGGTTTGGATGAATCTCCTATCTTCTTGAACTCGATAAGAGACTCGGCCACTTGCATTGCTTGGGCAAGGGTTTGGACCCCTCGCCTTTGTAGTTCCATCTTGGCCCATCCAAAGAGGCCATCTATGAACGAGAATAGGGAGTCTTCTCGCCCATGTCGGAGATCTCCAGCAATAGTTCTGAAAATTCTTTGACATAATCACGAATGGAACCTTTGGGTAAGGCGTCGGAGTTTACCTCGGGCCTCGTCCTCGGCATTCTCTGGATAGAACTACCACTTAAGATCCACCTTGAACTCTTCTCATGTGTTGATGGAGCACTGTGCCCTTCTTCATATCTTCACATCGCCTCCGCCACCACAACGTAGCGATGTCTTCAAGTAAAAGGGCACAGCTTGAATCTTAGATGCATCGTCTCGAAATCAGACAGCATTGAGTAGACTTCCATACTCCAAAGGAAGTTATCAATCTCCCGAGCATTCCGAGACCCCTTGTAAGCTTCGGCTTGGGCACATCTTTAGCCATAAAAGAATGTGACACCATACCTCGAGTTGCCAATGCGACATCGTGTTGTCGACACTCTCCTTGAGTTCGGACCAACTCCTTCAAGAGTACCTCCACGTGGTTCCGCAGAACCACGTTCTCTTCCCTCAAGGAAGTGTCCCCTTGTTGCAACACGTTGACGGCGGAATTCAAGGCCGACTGCATCTCCTCCTGAAGCTCGTCTCCCGCAAACTCTAGCTTCTCGATGCGCTCGGTCGTAAGCCTCCAGCTTATCCGCCACGGTAAGCTTCATCTTAGCTAACCGTGCCTCTAGCGTCGCCATGACATCTCGGGACTTCTCCCTACGAGGTTGGGAGCATCCTTTGGATCTAAAGCTC
>JAVJIF010015019.1:0-73804 GCA_038442645.1 Agave tequilana
GGCTACCGAGGCTGAAAGCTTGACGTTTGTCCAAACTTTTCAATTAAGATTAGAAACAAGGTTAATAAGTTAATTGTATATAAAAAACTTGTAATACTACTCACGGCTCTTGAACCCCTTGTTTTTCCCTCGTTTCTCTTCGGCTCTTATACGGCTAGTACATGCCAATCGGGGCTGAAAGTTGACTTTGTCAAACTTTCTAATTAAGACTAGAATAAAGATAATTAGTAGAAATTAGAAATAAAAACTATGTAATATTATTCTCGGCTCGTGAAAACCATGTTTCCCCTGTTGGGCCCTAATCGGTTCTTGTAAGATCTAATTCAGACCAACGGGGCAGAAAGTTTGTCTTTGGTTAAATTCCAATTAAGACAAGAAATAAGTTAATTACTAGTATCGTATATAGAAAGTATGTAAATACTACTCACAGATCTTGAAAACCATGTCTTCCCCCTGTTGGGCCCTATTCGGCTCTTATAGGGGCCTAGTTCAAGTCAATCAAGGCTGAAATTTTGACTTTTGATCAAACTTCCAATTAAGACTAAAAAAGTTAATTTATACATGTATAAAAAACTACGTATACTACTTATGGCTCTTGAAAATCATGTTTCTTAACTTTTGGACCCTATTCAGTACTTATAAGGCATAGTTAAGTCTAATCGAGACTGAAAGATTGGTTTTTGGTCAAACTTCCCTATTAAGACTTAAAACTAGGTTAATTAGTAGTAATTGTATATTGAAACTATGCAATAATATCCCTACTCTTGAAAACTACGTTGTCACCCCATTTAGGCCCATTTTGCTCTTATAAGGCCTAGTTCAAGTCAATCGAGGCTAAAGGATTGATTTTGATCAAACTTCCCAATAAATATTATAAATAAGGTTAATTTTTATTAATTATATATAGAACTATTTAATACAACTCTCAATCCTTGAAAACCTGTTTTCCTCAATTTGGGTCCTATTTGGCTCTTATTAAGGCCTACTTCGGCCAATCAGGGCTGATGTTTAACTTTTGGTTGAACTTCCCAAATTAGAATAGAAATAAGGTTAATTAGTAGTAATATATATAGAAACTATGTAAACTTCCGATTTTTTAAAACCACGTTTTCCCTTATTTAGGCCCTATTTGGCTCTTATAAGGCCTAGTTCTGTCTAATAGGGACTGAAAGTTTGACTTTTGATCACAATTAAGACTAGAAATAAGGTTAATTAGTAGTAATTATATATAGAAAACTATGTAATACTACTCGTGGCTCTTAAAAATCACATTTCCCCTTGTTTGGGTCCTATTTAACTCTTATAAGGCCTAATCAGGCCAATCGGACTGAAAGTTTAACTTTTCATCAAACTTCTCAATTAAATTAGAAATAAGTTTAATTAGTAGTATTTGTGCATAAAAACTATGTAATATCACTACCAGCTCTTGAGAGCTAGTTTTCTCCCCATTTGGGCCCATTCGGCTCTTATATGGCCTAATTCAGGCCAATCGGGGATAGGAGTTTGACTTTTGATCAAAAATTTCAATTAAAATTAGAAACATGGTTAATTAGTAGTAATTTACTTAAAAACTATGTAATACTACTCATGCCTCTTGAAAACTTTATTTTTCCCCGTTTATCCCTGTTCGGTTCTTATGAGGCCTAGTTCAGGCCAACGGGGTTAAAACTTTGGGTTTTGATCAAACTTCCTAATTAAGACTAGAAACAAGGTTAATTAATAGTAATTGTATATAGAAATATGTAATATCACCCAGGCTTTTGAAAATCAAATTTTTTTTCCTATTTAGGGACCTTCGGCTCTTATAAGGCCTAGTTAAAGCCAATCAGGGTGAAATTTTGACTTTTAGTTAAACCTCTTAATCTTAACTAGAAATAAGGTTAATTTGTAGTAATTGTATGTAAAAAATATGTAACACTACTCACTACTGCTGAAAATCATGTTTTCCGCCCATTTGGGACCATTCGCTTCTTATAAGGCCTAGTTCATACCAATTCGGCTGAAAGTTTGATTTTGGTTAAAACTTCCCAATAAGGACTAAAAAAAGGTTAATTCATAGTAATTCTACATAGAAAACTATGTAATACTATCCTTTCTCTTGAAAATTATGTGTTTCCCCTGTATTGTTCCCTATTCAGCTCTTATAAGACTTACTTTAAGCCAATCAGGGCTGAAAGTTGACTTTTGGTCAAAATTCCAAATAAGATTAAAAATACTGAAGTTTTACTTTTAGTCAAACTTCTCAATTAAGATAAGAAATAAGGTAATTTGTAGTAATTGTACGAGAAACCATGTAATATTTTCCTAGCACTTAAAAACCTTGTTTTCTCCCTGTTTGGGCTCTACTTTTAGTCAAACTTCACCATTAAACTGAAATAAAAATAACTAGTAGTAATTTATTTAATATAGAAACTATGTAATACTACTCCAGCCTCTTGGAAAATCATGTTTTTTCCCCATTTGCCCCTATTCGACGCTTATAAGGCCTAGTTTAGGCAATCAGAGCTGAAAGTTTAAATTATTAAGATTAGAAATAATTAATTAGAAGTAATTGTATATAGAAACTATGTAATACCACTCCCAGCTCTTGAAAACCATGTTTTCTTCCTGTTTGGGCCCTATTCGACTCTAATAAGGCGTGTTCAGTCTAATCGTGACTGAAAGTTTGACTTTTAGTCAAACTTCTCAATTAAGACCAAAAACAAGGTTAATTAGTAGTAATTGTACATAGAAACTATGTAATATCACTCATGTCTCTTGAAAACCACATTTCCCCGTGTTTGGGCCGTATTTGGCTCTTATAAGTCTTAGTTTAGGCCAATTTGGGCTAAAATTTGACTTTCGATCAAACTTTCCAATTAAGACAAGAAACAAAGTTTATAAGTAGTTGTAGATAAAAATTATGTAATACTACTCTCGCCTCTTGAAAACTATGTGTTCTTCCTGTATAGGCCTTATTCGGCTCTAATAAGGCCTAGTTCATGCCAATCAGAGCTGAAAGTTTAACTTTTAGTCAAACTTCTCAATTAATACTAAAAATAAGGTTAATTAGTGATATTTGTATATAAAAACTATCTAACACCACTCCTGCCTCTTGAGAACCAATTTTCTCCCAATTTGGGCCTTATTCCGCTCTTAGATGGCCTAGTTCAGGACAATCGGGGATGGGAGTTTGACTTTTGATCAAATTTCCAAAAAAATAGGTTTAATTAGTAGTAATTTACTTAAACACTATGTAATACTACTCTTGAAAACTATGTTTTCTCCCCGTTTAGGCCCCGTTCGGTTATTATGAGGCTTAGTTCAGGCCAATGGGGTTGAAAGTTTTGGCTTTTGGTCAAATTTCTCAATTAAGACTTGACAAAAGGTTAATTAATAGTATTTGTATATAAAAACTATGAAATGCCACTCATGGCTCTTGAAAACAAAATTTTAACCCTTTTAAGCCCTCTTCGGCTCTTATAAGGCCGAGTTAAGGCCAATCGGGCTGAAATTTTGACTTTGGTTAAACATCCACTAGAAAAAAGATAAATTAGTGATAATTTTATGTGAAAACTTTGTAAACAACTCACGACAGTTGAAAAACATATTTTCTCCCTGATTTGGGCCTGATTCGCCTCTCATAAAGCCTAGTTCAGGCCAATCTGGGCTGAAGTTTAACTTTTGGTCAAACTCCTAAATAAGAACTAGAAATAAAGTTAATTCATAGTAATTCTACATAGAAACTAAGCAATAGTACTCCCGTATCTTGAAAACCACATTTCCCCCTGTTTTTTCCTTGTTAGCTCTTACAAGGCATAGTTAGGCTAATCTGGGCTGAAAGTTTGGCTTTTGGTTAAACATTCCAATTAAGAACAGGAAAAAGGTTAATTTGTATTTTTACATAGAAATAATGTAATACCACTCTCGGCTCTTGAGAATAAAGTTTCTTCCTGTTTTGGACCTATTTGGCTCTTATATGGCCTACTTCAGACTATTCGGGGATGAAAGTTTAACTTTTTGTCAAACTTCCCAGTTAAGACTAGAAATAAATTTAATTGATAGTATTTGTACATGAACTATGTAATGCAACTCCTGGCTCTTGAGAAACACACTTTCTCCCTGTTGTGGACCTATTTGGCTCTTAATAAGGCCTAGCTCAGCTAATCGGGACTGAAAGTCACTTTTAGTCAAACTTTCCAATAAAGACCATAGAAATGAGGTTAAGTAGTAGTAATTCTCCATAGTAACTATGAAATACTACTCTTAACTCATAAGAGCCAAGTTTTCCCCATGTTTGTTCCCTATTCGGCTCTTATAAGCCTGATTTAGGCCAAACGGGGCTGAAAGTTTTACTTTTAATCAAACTTCTCAATTAAGACTAAAGTTAGTTTAATTTATATATTTGCACATGAAAATTATGTAATTCCACTCCTGGCTCTTGAAATCATGTTTTCTTCTCATTTAGGCCTTATTCTGCAATAAGGCATAATTCTCGCTAATCGGGGCTGAAAGTTTGACTTTGATTTTTAGTCAAACTTTCCAATTAAGATTAGAAAAAGGTTAACTAGTCATAAATTGTATATAGAAACGATGTAACACCTCTCACGACTCTTGATAACCAAGTTTTCTCCCCGTTTTGACCCTATTCGGCTCTTATAAGGCAAGTTCAGACAAACCGGGGTTGAAAGTTTGACTTTTGGTCAAAGTTCCCAATTAAGATCAGAAATATTGTTAATTAGTAGTATTTGCACATAGAACCTATGTAATACCATTTTCAGCTATTGAGAACTATATTTTCTATCCGTTTGGGCCCTACTCGGCTCTTAATGGCCAATATCAGGCAATCGGGGATAAATGATTGACTTTTGGTCAAACTTCATAATTAAGATAGAAACAAGGTTAATTGAAAGTAATTTTCATTAAAATCTGTGTAATACAACTCTCGGCTTGAGAACCACGTTTTCTCCTTGTTTGGGCCCTAATGGGCTCGTATAAGGCTTAGCCAATCAGGGCCGAAAGTTTGGTTTTTGGTCAAATTTCACAATTAAAACTATAGACAAGTTTAATTAAAAGTAACTGTACATAAAAATTATGTGTTACTACTCCCTGTTGTTGAAAACCACACTTTCTCTATGTTTTTTCCCTATTCGGCTTTTATCAGGCCTAGTTCAGGCCAATCGAGGCCGAAAATTGACTTTTGATCAAACTTCCCAATTAAGACTAGAAAAAAGCTTAACTGGTAGTAATTATACATAGAAACATTCTAATACTACTCTCAACTCTTGAGAATCACGTTTCTCCCCATTTGGGCTATACTCGGCTCTAATAAGGCTGAAGGCCAATCAAACTGAAAGTTTGACTTTTGGTCAAACTTCCTAATTAACACTAGATTCAAAGTTAGTTGGAAGTAATTGACCATAAAAGCTATGTAATACTAATCCCAGCTCTTGAGAACCATATTTTTCGCATGTTTTTTCTTAATTCGGCTCTTATAAGGCCTAGTTTAGGCCAATCGGGGCTGAAAGTTTGGCTTTTTGGTAAACTTTCAAATTAAGACTATAAATTAGTTTAACTGATAGTTATTTTTATATAGAAACTATGTAATACACTCTCGGCTTTTGAAAAGTACGTTTTCTCCCAGTTTAGGCCCAATTCGGCTCTTATAAGGCTTAGTTCTGAACAATAGGGGCTGAAAGTTTGGCTTTGGTCAAACTTTCTAATTAAGACTAAAAGTAAGATTAATTGGAAGTATTTGTACATAGAAACTATGTAATACAACTCATGGCTATTGACAACCATGTTTTCTTTCTGTTTGGGCCTTATTCGACTCTTATATGGCTTAGCTTAGGCCAATCAGGGATGAATGTTGACTTTTGGTCAAACTCATAATTGACACTAGAAATAATGTTAATTGGAAGTAACTGCACATAGAAGCTATGTAATACTACTCCCGGTTCTTGAAAACTACGTTTTAATCTTGTTCGGGCCCTACACGGCTCTTATGAGGCCTAGTTCAGTCAATCAGGGTTGAACCTTGGCTTTTAGTCAAATTTCTCATTTAAGACTAAAAATAAGCTTAATTAGTAATAATTATACATAGAAACTATGTAATGCCACTCTCAGCTCTTGAAAATCACGTTTCCCCATGTTTATTCTTTATTCGACTCTTATAAGGCCCAAATCAGCCCAATCGGGGCTGAAGTTTGTCTTTTGGTCAAACTTTCTATTAAGACTAGAAATAAGAATAGTTGGTAGACAAAGAATTATGTAATACCACTCCCGGGTCTGGAGAGCCATGTTTTCTCCCTGTTTGGGCCCTATTCGGCTCTTATATGGCCTAATTCAAACCAATCAGGGCTGAAAGTTTGATTTTTGATCAAACTTCCTAATTATTACTAGAAATTAGGTTAATTGATAGAATTTATATATTGAAACTATGTAATATCACGCCAATCTCTTAAGAATGAAGTTTTCTTCCTGTTTGGGCCCTATTCGGCTCTATATGCCCTTAAGAACAACGTTTTTTTCCTAATTCAGGCCAATCGTGGATGAAAGTTCGACTTTTAGTTAAATATACCAATTATGACTAGAAATAAAGTTAAGTGGTAGTAATTGTACATAAATATTATGTAATACTACTCCCGGATTTTGAGAACCACGTTTTCCCCATGTTTGGGCCTTATTCGGCTCTTATAAGGCATAGTTTAGGCCCATCAAGGTTGAAAGTTTGGCTTTTAATCAAACTTCCCAATTAAGACTAGAAATAAGTTTAATTGACAGTATTTGTACATAAAAACTATTTAATACCACTCCCGGCTCTTGAAAATTATGTTTCCTCCCCGTTTAGGCCCCTATTTGGCTCTTAAGGCCTATTTCAGGCTATTCGGGGCTGAAAGTTTGAATTGTGACCAAACTTCCCAATTAACACTAAAAATAAGGTAAATGGTATTATTTGTACATAGAAACTATTTAATAAGACTCACGGCTCTCTAAAATTACATTTTCTCCCCGTTTGGCTCTTATAAGGCCTAGTTCAAACTAGTGGGGACTAAAAGTTTGAATTTTGATCTATCTTCTCTATTAAGACTAGAAAGAAGGTTAATTAATAGTATTTGTACATAGAAAGTGTGTAATACCACAGCCAGATCTTGATAACCACGTTTTCTCCCCATTTGGGTCCTATTGGGCTCTTATATGGTCTAATTCAGGCCAATCAGGGAGGAAAACTTGACTTTTTGATTTAACTTTCTAATAAATGTTAGAAACAAGGTTAATTGATAGTAATTGCATATAAAACAATATAATAATACTCTCAGCTCTTGAGAACCACGTTTTCTCCCCTTTAAGCCTTACTCGGCTCTTATAAAGCCTAATTAAGGCCAATCAGGGGCAAAAGTTTGAATTTTTGTTAAACTTTCGAATTAATACTAGAAATAAAGTTAATTGAAAGTAATTGTACATATAAACTATGTAATACTGCTCGTGACTCCTGAGAACCAATTTTTCCCAATGTTTGTTCCTTATTCGGCTCCTATAAGGCCAAGTTTAGGCCAATCAGAGCTGAAATTTGGCTTTTGGTTAAACTTCCCAATTAAGACTAGAAATAAATTTAATTGATAGTATTTGTGCTTAAAAACAATGTAATAATACTGCTGACTCTTGAGAACCACATTTTCCTCATATTTGTTTCCTATTCAGCTTTTATAAGGCCTAGTTAGGCCAAATCGGGTTGAAAGTTTGACTTTTGGTCAAACTTTCCAATTAAGACTAGAAATAAGTTTAATTAATAGTATTTGTATATAGAAACTTGTAATACTACTCTCGGATCTTGAAAATAATATTTTCTCCCCGTTTGAGCCCTACTTGGCTCTTATAAGGTCTAGTTTAGGCCAATCAGGGCTGAAAGTTTGGTTTTTAGTCAAACTTCTCAATTAAGAAAAAAGTTTAATTTATAGTATTTGTATATAAAAACTATGTAATACTACTCAGACCCTTGAAGACCACGTTTTCACATCATCTGGATCCTACTCAGCTTTTATAAGATCCAGTTGTGACCAGTAGAGGCTGAAAGTTTGAATTTTAGTTAAATTTCATAATTTAGAGTACAAATAAGGCTAATTAATAGTAATTGCACTTAGAACTATGTAATACTACTGCCGACTATTCAAAATCTTATTTTCTCCCCGTTGGGCTCTTCCGCTCTTATAGGGTCTAGCTCAGGCTAATCGAGGCTGAAAGCTTGACGTTTGTCCAAACTTTTCAATTAAGATTAGAAACAAGGTTAATAAGTAGTAATTGTATATAGAAACTATGTAATACTACTCACGGCTCTTGAACCACATATTTTCCCCTTGTTTCTCTAATCGGCTCTTATACGGCCTAGTACATGTCAATTGTGGCTGAAAGTTTGACGTTTGGTCAAACTTTCTAATTAAGACTAGAAATAAAGTTAATTAGTAGAAATTAGAAATAGAAACTATGTAATACTATTCCCGGCTCGTGAAAAATCATGTTTTTTCCCTGTTTGGGCCCCAATCAGCTCTTATAAGATCTAATTCAGACCAATCAGGGCAGAAAGTTTACCTTTTAGTAAAAATTCCCAATTAAGACCAGAAATAAAGTTATTTATTAGTATTCGTATATAGAAATAATGTAATACTACTCACAGATCTAGAAAATAATGTCTTCCCCCTGTTTGGGTCCCTATTCGGCTCTTATAAAGCCTAGTTTAAGTCAATCAAGGCTGAAATTTTAACTTTTTGATCAAATTTTCAATTAAGACTAACAAAAAGGTTAATTTATTGTATTTGTATATAAAAACAACGTAATACTACTTACGGCTCTTGCAAATCATGTTTTCTTAACTTTTGGACCCTACTGATCTCTTATAAGGCATAGAATTAAGTTTAATCGAGACTTGAAGATTGGTTTTTGGTCAAACTTCTCTATTAAGACTTGAAGCTAGATTAATTAGTTGTAATTGTATATTGAAACTATGCAATAATACTCCCGACTCTTGAAAACCACGTTGTTACCCCATTTAGGCTCTATTTGGCGCTTATAAGGCCAGTTCAAGCCAATCGAGGCTAAAGGATTTGATTTTTTTATCAAACTTCCCAATAAAAACTATAAATAAGGTTAATTTTTATTAATTATATATAAAACTATGTAATACAACTCCCAATTCTTGAAAATCATGTTTTCCCCAATTTGGGTCATATTTGGCTCTTATTAAGGCTTACTTTAGGCCAATCGGGGCTGATATTTAACTTTTGGTTAAACTTCCCAAATTAAGACTAGAAATTAGGTTAATAATAGTAATTATATGTAAAAACTATGTAAACTACTCACGGCAGTTAAAAAACATGTTTTCTCCCCATTTGGGCCCGATTCGCCTCTTACAAGGCCTAGTTCAGGCCAATCTTGGCTGAAAGTTTGACTTTTGGCAAACTTCCAAATAAGAACTAAAAATAAAGTTAATTCGTAGTAATTCTATATAGAAACTATGCAATACTACTCCCATCTCTTGAAAATCAGATTTCCCCCTATTTTTTTCATATTCAGCTCTTACAAGGCATAGTTTAGGCTAATCTGCGCTGAAAGTTTGACTTTTGGTCAAACTTCCCAATTAAGGATAGGAAAAAGGTTAATTTGTATTTGTACATAGAAATAATGTAATACCACTCTCGGCTCTTGAGAATAAAGTTTTCTCCCTGTTTCGGCCCTATTTGGCTCTTATATAGCCTACTTCAGGCCATTCGGGGATGAAAAGTTGACTTTTGGTCAAACTTCCCAGTTAAGACTAGAAATAAATTTAATTGATAGTATTTGTACATAAACTATGTAATACAACTCCTGACTATTGAGAAACACACTTTCTCCCTGTTATGCACCTATTCGGCTCTTATAAGGTTTAGCTTAGGCTAATCGGGTCTGAAAGTCACTTTTAGTCAAACTTCCTAATAAAGATCATAGAAATGAGGTTAAGTGGTAGTAATATCCAAAGTAACTATGTAATACTAATCTTAACTCTTAAGAACCCAGTTTTTCCCGTGTTTGTTCCCTATTCGGCTCTTATAAGCCTGATTTAAACCAAGCAGGGCTGAAAGATTTACTTTAAATCAAACTTCTCAATTAAGACTAAAATATGTTTAATTTATATATTTGCACATGAAAACTATGTAATTCCACTCCTGGCTCTTGAAATCATGTTTTCTCCTCGTTTAGGCCTTATTCTGCAATAAGGCCTAATTTTCGCTAGTAGAGGCTGAAAGTTTGACTTGATTTTTGGTCAAACTTTCCAATTGAGATTAGAAAAAGGTTAACTAGTCATAAATTATATATAAAAATGATGTAATACCACTCACGACTCTTGAAAACCAAGTTTTCTCCCTGTTTGGCCTTATTCGGCTCTTATAAGTTCTAATTCAGACCAACCGGGGCTGAAAGTTTGACTTTTCATCAAAATTCCCAATTAAGATTAGAAATATTGTTAATTGGTAGTATTTGTACATAGAAACTATGAAATACCATTTTTGGCTATTGAGAACCATATTTTCTATCTGTTTGGGCCCTACTCGGCTCTTATATGGCCAATTTCAGGCCAATCGGGGATGAATTATTGACTTTTGATCAAACTTCATAATTAAGACTAGAAACAAGGTTAATTGAAAGTAATTATATATATAATCTGTGTAATACTACTCTCAGCTCTTAAGAACCACGTTTTCTCCCTATTTAGGCCCTAATGGGCTCGTGTAAGGCCTAACTCAAGCCAATCGGGGCCGAAAGTTTGACTTTTAGTCAAATTTCACAATTAAAACTAGACACAAGTTTAATTAATAGTAACTGTATATAAAAACTATGTGCTACTACTCCTGATTCTTAAAAACCACACTTTCCAATTAAGATTAGAAAAAGGTTAACTAGTCGTAAATTATAAATACAAATGACGTAAAACCACTCACGACTCTTAAAAAACGAGTTTTCTCATCGTTTTGGCCCTATTCGGCTCTTATATGGCCTACTTCAGACCAACCGGGGCTGAAAGTTTGACTTGTAGTCAAAGTTCCCAATTAAGATTAGAAATATTGTTAATTGTTAGTATTTGTACATAAAAACTATGTAATACTATTTTTGCCTTTTGAGAACCATATTTTCTATCTGTTTGGGCCCTACTCGGCTCTTATATGGCAAATTTCTGGCCAATCGGGGATGAACGATTGACTTTTGGTCAAACTTCATAATTAAGACTAGAAACAAGATTAATTGAAAGTAATTATATATAAAATCTGTGTAATACTACTCTCGGCTCTTAAGAATCACATTTTCTCCCTGTTTAGGCACTAATGGGCTCGTATAAGGCTTAGCTCAAGCCAATCAGGGCAGAAAGTTTGGCTTTTGATCAAATTTCACAATTAAAATTAGATACAAGTTTAATTAATGGCAACTGTACATAAAAACTATTGTTACTACTCCCGGTTTTTGAAAACCACACTTTTCCATGTTTTTTTCCTGTTCGGCTTTATCAGGCCTAGTTCAGGCCAATCGGGGCCAAAAGTTTTACTTTTGGTCAAACTTCCCAATTAAGCTTTTTTTAAGTCTAGAAAAAAGCTTAATTGGAAGTAATTATATATAGAAACAATCTAATACTACTCTCGGCTCTTGAGAATCACGTTGTCTCCCCATTTGGGCTATACTTGGCTCAATAAGGTTGAAGGCCAATCAGACTGAAAGTTTGACTTTTGGTCAAACTTCCCAATTAATGCTAGAAGCAAAGTTAGTTGGAAGTAATTGAACATAAAAGCTTATGTTATACTAATCCCAGCTCTTGAGAACCATATTTTCCCCATGTTTGTTCTTAATTCGGCTCTTATAAGGCCTAGTTTAGGCTAATCGGGGCTGAAAGTTTGGCTTTTTGGTAAAACTTTCAAATTAAGACTATAAATTAGTTTAATTGATAGTTATTTTTATATAGAAACTATGTAATACCACTCTCGGCTTTTGAAAAGCACGTTTTCTCCCAGTTTAGGCCCTATTGGGCTCTTATAAGGCCTAGTTCTGGCCAATCGAGGCTGAAAGTTTGACTTTGGGTAAACTTTCCAATTAAGACTAGAAGTAAGGTTAATTAGTAGTATTTGTATATAGAAAACTATGTAATACAACTCATGGCTATTGACAACCATGTTTTCTCCCTGTTTGGGCCTTATTCGACTCTTATATGGCTTAGCTCAGGCCAATCAAGGATGAATGTTTGGATTTTGGTTAAACTTCTTAACTGACACTAGAAACAAGGTTAATTGGAAGTAACTACATAGAAGCTATGTATGTAATACAACTCCCAGCTCTTGAAAACCACGTTTTATTCTTGTTCGGGCCCTACACGGCTCTTATAAGGCCTAATTCAGTCAATCAGGGTCGAACCTCGGCTTTTAGTCAAACTTCTCATTTAAGACTAGCTTAATTAGTCGTAATTATACATAGAAACTATGTAATTCCACTCTCAGCTCTTAAAAATCACGTTTTATTCTTGTTCAGACCCTACACGGCTCTTATAAGGCCTAGTTCAGTTAATGAGGGTCGAACCTTGGCTTTTAGTCAAACTTCTCATTTAAGACTAAAATAAGCTTAATTAGTAGTAATTGTACATAGAAACTATGTAATTCCACTCTCAGCTCTTAAAAAATACGTATTCCCCATGTTTATTCTTTATTCGGCTCTTATAAGACCCAAATCAGCCCAATCGGGGCTGAAGGTTTGTCTTTTGGTTAAACTTTCTAATTAAGACAAGAAATAAGATTAGTTGGCAGTATTTGTTCATAAAAATAATGTAATACTACTCCTAGATCTTAAGAACCACGTTTTCTCCCCATTTGGGCCCTATTCGGCTCTTATATGGCTTAGTTCAAACCAATCAGGGCTGAAAGTTTGATTTTTGATCAAACTTCCTAATTATTACTAGAAATTAGGTTAATTGATAGAATGTATATATTGAAACTATGTAATACCACTCCTGTCTCTTAAGAACGAAGTTTTCTTCCTGTTTGGGCCCTATTCGGCTCTTATATGCCTTTAAGAATAAAGTTTTCTTCCTAGTTCAGGCCAATCATAGATGAAAGTTTGACTTTTATTTAAATATACCAATTTTGACTAGAAATAAAGTTAAGTGGTAGTAATTGTACATAAATATTATGTAATACTACTCCTGCATCTTGAGAATCATGTTTTCCCCATGTTTGAGCCTTACTCTGCTCTTATAAGGCATATAGTTTAGGCCCATCAAGGTTGAAAGTTTGGCTTTTGGTCAAACTCCCCAATCAAGACTAGAAATAAGTTTAATTTATAGTATTTGTACATAGGAACTATGTAATACCACTCTCGGCTCTTGAAAATTATGTTTCCTCCCCGTTTAGGCCCCTATTTGGCTCTTAAGGCCTATTTCAGACTATTCGGGGCTGAAAGTTTAAATTGTGACCAAACATCTCAATTAAGACTAAAAATAAGATAAATTGGTATTATTTATATATAGGAACTATTTAATAAGACTCACGGCTCTCGAAAACCTCATTTTCTCCCCGTTGAGAACTTATTTGGCTCTTCTAGGGCTTAGTTCAAACTAGCTGGGGCTGAAAGTTTGATTTTTGATCAATCTTCTCTATTAAGACTAGAAAGAAGGTTAATTGATAGTGTTTGTACATAGAAAGTGTGCAATACCACGACCGGATCTTGATAACCACGTTTTCTCCCCATTTGGGTCCTATTGGGCTCTTATATGGCCTAATTCAGGCAAATCAGGGATGAAAACTTGACTTTTTAATTAAACTTTCCAATTAAGGTTAGAAATAAGGTTAATTGGTAGTAATTGTATATAAAATAATATAATAATACTCTCGGCTCTTGAGAACCACGTTTTTCTCCCCTTTAAGCCTTACTCGGCTCTTATAAAGCCTAATTCAAGCCAATCAGGGGCGAAAGTTTGACTTTTTGTTAAACTTTCCAATTAATACTCGAAACAAAGTTAATTGAAAGTAATTGTACATATAAACTATATAATATTGCTCGTGACTCCTGAGAACCAATTTTTCCCAATGTTTGTTCCCTATATTCGGCTCTTATAAGGCCAAGTTTAGGCTAATCAGGGCTGAAATTTGGCTTTTGGTTAAACTTCCCAATTAAGACTAAAAATAAATTAAATTGATAGTAATGCTTAGAAATAATGTAATACTACTGCTGACTCTTGAGAACTATATTTTCTCCATATTTGTTTCCTATTTGGCTCTTATAAGGCTAGTTAGGCAAATTGGGCTGAAGTTTGACTTTTGGTCAAACTTTTCAATTAAGACTAGAAATAAGTTTAATTAATAAAATTTGTCTATAGAAACTATGTAATATTACTCCCGGATCTTGAAAACAATATTTTCTCCTCATTTGAGCCCTACTTAGCTCTTATAAGGCCTAGTTTAGGCCAATCAGGGCTGAAAGTTTGGTTTTTAGTCAAACTTCTCAATTAAGAATAGAAACAAGTTTAATTAGTAGTATTTGTATAAAAAAATTTAATACTACTCAGGCCCTTGAAAGACCATGCTTTCACATTATCTGGACCTACTCGGCTTTTATAAGACGTAGTTCTGACCAATAGAGGCTGAAAGTTTGAATTTTAGTCAAACTTCATAACTTGGGTACAAATAAGGCTAATTAATAAAAATTGCACATAGAAAACTATATAATACTACTACCGACTATTCAAAATCTTATTTTCTCCCCGTTTGGGCTCTATTTCGCTCTTATAAGGTCTAGTTCAAGCTAATCAAGCTTGAAAGCTTGACTTTTGTCTAAACTTTCCAATTAAGATTAAAAACAAGGTTAACAAGTAGTAATTGTATATAGAAACTATGTAATACTACACACGGCTCTTGAACCCTATGTTTTCCCCTCGTTTCTCTATTCGGGTCTTATACGGCCTAGTACATGCCAATCGGGGCTGAAAGTTTGACTTTTGGTCAAACTTTCTAATTAAGACTAGAAATAAAGTTAATTGGTAGAAATTAGAAATAGAAACTATGTAATACTATTCCCGACTCGTGATAATCATGTTTTCCCCCTTTTGGGCCCCAATCGGCTCTTATAAGATCTAATTCAGACCAATCGGGGCAGAAAGTTTGCCTTTTGGTAAAAATTCCCAATTAAGATCAGAAATAAAGTTAATTATTAGTATTCGTATATAGAAATAATGTAATACTACTCACAGATCTTGAAAACCATGTCTTCCCCCTGTTGGGGCCCTATTCGGCTCTTATAGGGCCTAGTTCAGTCAATCAATGCTGAAATTTTGACTTTTGATCAAATTTCCAATTAAGACTAAAAAAAAGTTAATTTATTGCATTTGTATATAAAAATAACGTAATACTACTTACGGCTCTTGAAAATCTTGTTTTCTTAACTTTTAGACCCTATTCAGCTCAAAAGGCATAGTTAAGTCTAATCGAGACTGAAAGATTGGTTTTTGGTCAAACTTCCCTATTAAGACTTGAAATAAGGTTAATTAGTAGTACTTGTATATTGAAACTATGCAGTAATACTCCCGAATCTTGAAAACCACATTGTCACCCCATTTAGGCCCTATTTGGCTCTTATAAGGCCTACTTCAAGTTAATCGAGGCAAAGGATTTGATTTTTGATCAAACTTCCAAATAAAGACTATAAATAAGGTTATTTTTTATTAATTATATATAGAACTATGTAATAGATCTCCCAATTCTTGAAAACCATGTTTTCCCCAAGGGTCTTATTTGGTCTTATTAAGGCCTACTCAGGCCAATCGGGGCTCATATTTAATTTTAGTTAAACTTCCCAAATTAAGACTAGAAATATGGTTAATTAGTAGTAATCATATGTAAAAACTATGTAAACTACTCACGGCAGTTGAAAAACATGTTTTCTCCTCATTTGGGCCCGATTCGGCTCTTATAAGGCCTAGTTCAGGCTAATCTGGGCTGAAAGTTTGACTTTTGGTCAAACTCCCAAATAAGAACTAGAAATAAAGTTAATTCGTAGAATTCTACATAGAAATTATGCAATACTACTCCTGTCTCATAAAAACCACATTTCCCCCTGTTTTTTCCATGTTCAGCTCTTACAGGGCATAGTTTAGGCTAATCTGGGCTGAAAGTTTGACTTTCGGTCAAACTTTCAATTAAGGACAGGAAAAAGGTTAATTTGTATTTGTACATAAAAATAATGTAATACCACTCTCGGCTCTTGAGAATAAAGTTTTCTCCCTGTTTTGGCCCTATTTAGCTCTTATATGGCCTACTTCAGGCCATTTGGGGATGAAAGTTTGACTTTTGGTCAAACTTCCCAGTTAAGACTAGAAATAAATTTAATTGATAGTATTTGTACATAAATTATGTAATACAACTCCTGACTCTTGAGAAACACATTTTCTCCCTGTTGTGAACCTATTCGGCCCTTATAAGGCCTAGCTCAGGCTAATCGGGATTGAAAGTCACTATTTGTCAAACTTCCTAATAAAGACCATAGAAATGAGATTAAGTGGTAGAAATTGTCCATTGTAACTATGTAATACTACTCTTAACTCTTAAGAACCAAGTTTTCCACATGTTTGTTCCCTATTCGGCTCTTATAAGCCTGATTTAGGCCAAGCGAGGCTGTAAGTTTTACTTTTAATTAAACTTCTCAATTAAGACTAAAATAAATTTAATTTATATTTGCACATGAAAACTATGTAATTCCACTCCTAGCTCTTGAAATCATTTTTTCTCCTTGTTTAGGCCCTATTTTGCAATAAGGCCTAACTCTCGCTATCGGGGCTGAAAGTTTAACTTGATTTTTAGTCAAACTTTCCAATTAAGATTAGAAAAAGATAATTAGTTGTAAATTATGTATAGAAACGATGTAATACCACTCACGACTCTTGAAAACAAAGTTTTCTCCCTGTTTTGGCTTTATTCGGCTCTTAAAGGCCTACTTCAGATCAACCAGGGCTGAAAGTTTGACTTTTAGTCAAAGTTCCCAATTAAGATTAGAAATATTGTTAATTGGTAGTATTATAGAAACTATGTAATACTATTTCCGACTTTTGAGAACCATATTTTCTATCCGTTTGGGCCCTACTCGGCTCTTATATGCCCAATTTCAGGCCGATCGGGGATGAATGATTGACTTTTGGTCAAACTTCATAATTAAGACTAGAAACAAGGTTAATGGAGAGTAATTATACATAAAATCTATGTAATACTACTCTCGGCTCTTAAGAATCATGTTTTCTCCTTATTTGGGCCCTGATGGGCTCGTATAAGGTTTAGCTCAAGCCAATCAGGGTCGAAAGCTTGGCTTTTGGTCAAATTTCATAATAAAAATTAGATACAAGTTTAATTAATAGTAACTGTACGTAAAAACTATGTGTTACTAGTCCGGTTCTTGAAACCACACTTTTCCCATGTTTTTTTTCCTGTTCGGCTTTTATTAGGCCTAGTTCAGGCCAATCGGGGCAGAAAGTTTGACTTTTGGTCAAACTTCCCAATTAAGAAAAGAAAAAAGCTTAACTGGTAGTAATTATACATAGAAACAATCTAATACTATTCTCGGCTCTTGAGAATTACGTTTTCTCCCCATTTGGGCTATACTTGGCTCTAATAAAACTGAAGGCCAATCGGACTGAAAGTTTGACTTTTGGTCAAACTTCCCAATTAATACTAGAAACAAAGTTAGTTGGAAGTAATTGAACATAAAAGCTATGTAATACTAATCCCAGCTCTTGAGAACCACGTTTTTCGCATGTTTGTTCTTAATTCGGCTCTTATAAGGCCTAGTTAAGCCAATCGGGGCTGAAAGTTTGGCTTTCTGGTAAAACTTTCAAATTAAGACTATTAATTAGTTTAATTGATAGTTATTTTTATATAGAAACTATGTAATACCACTCTCGGCTTTTGAAAAGCACGTTTTCTCCCAGTTTAGGCCCTATTCGGCTCTTATAAGGCCTAGTTTTGGCCAATCGGGGCTGAAAGTTTGACTTTTGTCGTACTTTCCAATTAAGACTAGTAAGGTTAATTGGTAGCATTTATACATAGAAACTATGTAATACAACTCATGGCTAATTACAACTATGTTTTCTCCCTGTTTGTGCCTTATTTGACTCTTATATGGCTTAGCTTAGGCCTATTATCAAGGATGAATGTTTGAATTTTGGTCAAACATCTCAATTGACACCAGTAAACAAGATTAGTTGGAAGTAACTGTACATAGAAACTATCTAATACTACTCCCGGCTCTTGAAAACCACGTTTTATTCTTGTTCGGGCCCTGCACGGCTCTTATAAGGCCTAGTTCAGTCAATCAAGTTTGAAACTTGGCTTCTAGTCAAACTTCTCATTTAAGACTAAAAATAAGCTTAATTAGTAGTAATTGTACATAGAAACTATGTAATGCCACTCTCAGCTCTTGAAAATCACGTTTTTCCATGTTTATTCTTTATTCGGCTCTTATATGTCCCAAATCAGCCCAATCGGGGCTGAAGGTTTGTCGTTTGGTCAAACTTTCTAATTAAGACTAGAAATAAGATCAGTTGGTAATATTTGTACATAGAAATTATGTAATACCACTCCAGGGTCTTAAGAACCAAGTTTTTTCCCGCTTGGGCCGTATCGGCTCCATATAGCCTAGTTCAAAACAAACAGGGCTGAAAGTTTGATTTTTAATCAAACTTCCTAATCATTACTAGAAATTAGGTTAATTGATAGAATTTATATATTGAAACTATGTAATACCACTCCTGTCTCTTAAGAACAAAGTTTTCTTCCTGTTTGGGCCCTATTCGGCTCTTATATGCCCTTAAGAACAACGTTTTCTTCCTAGTTCAGGCCAATCGTGGATGAAAGTTTGACTTTTAGTTAAATTTACCAATTATGATTAGAAATAAGGTTAAGTGATAGTAACCAAAGTCAAATTTCAGCCCTGATTGGTCTAAACTTGGCCTTATATGAGCCGAATAGGGAACAAACAATGGGGAAAATTGGTTCTCAGGAGTCACAAGCAGTATTACATAGTTTATATATACAATTACTTTCAATTAATTTTGCTTCTAGTATTAATTAGAAAGTTTAACAAAAAGTCAAACTTTCACCCCTGATTAGCCTGAATTAGGCTTTATAAGAGCCGATTAAGGTTTAAAGGGAAGAAAACGTGGTTCTCAACAGCCGAGAGTATTATTATATAGTTTTTATATATAAATACTACCAATTAACCTTCTTTCTAGCCTTAATTGGAAAGTTTAATCAAAAAGTCAAGTTTTCATCCCTGATTGGCCTGAATTAGGCCATATAAGAGCCCAATATGACCCAAGCGGGGAGAAAACGTGATTATCTCTCCGGTCATAGTATTACACACTTTCTATGTACAAATACTATCAATTAAGCTTCTTTCTAGTCTTAATAGAGAAGATTGATCAAAAGTCAAACTTTCAGCACCAACTAGTTTGAACTGGGCCTTATAAGAGCTAAATAGGTTCTAAACGCGAAGAAAATGTTGTTTTCATGAGCCGTGATCTTATTAAATAGTTTCTATGTATAAATAATACCAATTTAAGTTGTTTTTAGTCTTATTGGGGGAAGTTTGGTCACAATTCAAACTTTCAGCCCCGAATAGCCTTAAATAGGCCTTAAGAGCCAAATAGGGGCCTAAACCGGGAGGAAACAATATTTTCAAGAGCCGAGAGTTGTATTGCATAGTTTCTTACATACAAATATTATCAATTAAACTTATTTCTAGTCTTAATTGGGAAGTTTGACAAAAAGCCAAACTTTTAACCTTGATGGGCCTAAACTATGCCTTATAAGAGCCGAGTAAGGTCCAAACATGGGGAAAATGTGGTTCTCAAGATCCAGGAGTAGTATTAAATAATATTTATATACACTTACTATCACTTAACTTTATTTCTAGTCATAATTTGTATATTTAACTAAAAGTCAAACTTTCATCCACGATTGGCCTGAACTAAGAAGAAAACGTAGTTCTTAAGGGCATATAAGAGCCGAATAGGGCCCAAACAGGAAGAAAATCGTTCTTAAGAGATAGGAGTGGTATTACATAGTTCCAATATATAAATTCTATTACTTAACCTAATTTCTAGTAATAATTAGAAAGTTTGATAAAAAAATTAAACTTTCAGCCCTGATTGGTTTGAACTAGGCCATATAAGAGCCGAATGGGCCCAAACGGGGAGGAAACGTGGTTCTTAAGACCCGGGAGTGGTATTACATAATTTCTATGTACAAATACTACCAACTAATCTTATTTCTAGCCTTAATTAGAAACCTTGACCAAAAGACAAACCTTCAGCCCGATAGGGCTGATTTTGGTCTTATTGCCGAATAAAGAATAAACATGGGGAAAACGTGATTTTCAAGAGCTGAGAGTGGCATTACATAATTTCTATATACAATTACTACTAATTAAGCTTTTTTTTAGTCTTAAATGAGAAATTTGACTAAAAGCCAAGGTTCAACCCTGATTGACTGAACTAGGCCTTATAAGAGCTGTGTAGGGCTCGAACAAGAATTAAACGTGATTTTCAAGAGCCGGGAGTAGTATTACATAGTTTCTATATACAGTTACTTCCAATTAACCTTGTTTCTAGTGTCAATTAAGAAGTTTGACTAAAATTCAAACATTCAAACCTGATTGGCCTGAGTTAAGCCATATAAGAGTTGAATAAGGCCCAAATAGGGAGAAAGCATGGTTGTCAATAGCCATGAGTTGTATTACATAGTTTCTATGTACAAATCCTACCAATTAACCTTACTTCTAGTCTTAAATAGAAAGTTTGACCAAAGTCAAACTTTAGCCCCGATTGGCCAGAACTAGGCCTTATAAGAGCCGAATAGGGACTAAACTAGGAGAAAACGTGCTTTTCAAAAGCTGATAGTGGTATTACATAGTTTCTATATAAAAATAACTATCAATTAAACTAATTTATAGTCCTAATTTGAAAGTTCTACCAAAAAGCGAAACTTTTAGCCCCGATTGGCCTAAATTAGGACTTATAAGAGCCGAATTAAGAACAAACATAGGAAAAACGTGGTTCTCAAGAGCTGGGATTAGTATTACATAGCTTTTATGTTCAATTACTTCCAACTAACTCTGTTACTATTATTAATTGGGACGTTTAACCCAATGTCAAACTTTCAGTCTGATTAACCTTCAGCCCTATTAGAGCCGAGGATAGCCCAAATGAGGAGAAAACGTGATTCTCAAGAGCCGAGAGTAGTATTAGATTGTTTCTATGTACAATTACTACCAATTAAGTTTTTTTTTGGTCCTAATTGGGAAGTTTGAACAAAAGTTAAACTTTCAGCCCCGATTGGCCTGAACTAGGCTTGATAAAAGCCGACTAGGGAAAAAACATGGAGAAAGCGTGGTTTTCAAGAACCGGGAGTAGTAACACATAGTTTTTATGTACAGTTACTATTAATTAAACTTGTATCTAGTTTTAATTAATAATTTGACCAAAAGCTAACCTTTCGGCCTTGATTGGCTTGAGCTAAGCCTTATACGAGCCCATTAGGGCCCAAACAAGGAGAAAACGTGATTCTGAAGAGCTGAGAGTAGTATTACAGAGATTTTATGTATAATTACTTTTAATTAACCTTGTTTCTAGTCTTAATTATGAAGTTTGACCAAAAGTCAATCATTGATACCCCCGATTGGCCTGAAATTGGCCATATAAAAGCCAAATAGGGCCCAAACAGATAGAAAATATGGTTCACAAAAGCCGGAAATGGTATTACATAGTTTCTATGTACAAATACAACCAATTAATAATATTTCAAATCTTAATAGGGAACTTTGACTAAAAGTCAAACTTTCAACCCCGATTAGTCTGAACTAGGCCCTATAAGAGCCGAATAGGGAACAAATATGGGAAAACTTGGTTCTTAAGAGTTAAGAGTAGTATTACATAGTTACTATGGACAATTATTACCACTTAACCTCATTTCTATGGTCTTTATTGGGAAGTTTGATTAAAAGTGATTTTCAGTCCCGATTTGCCTAAGCTAGGCCTTATAAGAGCCGAATAGGTCCACAACAGGGAGAAAGTGTGTTTCTTAAGAGTCAGGAGTTGTATTACATAGTTTATATACAAATACTATCAATTAAATTTATTTCAAGTCTTAACTGGGAAATTTGACCAAAAATCAAACTTTCATCCCCGAATGGCCTGAAATAGGCCATATAAGAGCCAAATAGGGTCAAAACAGAGAGAAAACTTTATTCTCAAGAGCCGAGAGTGGTATTATATTATTCTATTACAAATATAAATTAACCTTTTTCCTGTCCTTAATTGAAAAGTTTGACCAAAAATCAAACTTTCAGGCCAAATTAGCCTAAACTATGCCTTGTAAGAGCTGAACAAGAAAAAACAAAGGGAAATGTGGTTTTCAAGTGACGGGAGTAGTATTGCATAGTTTCTACGTAGAATTACTACGAATTAACTTTATTTCTAAATCTTATTTGGGAGTTTAACCAAAACTTTCAGCCCATATTGGCTTGAACTAGGCCTTATAAGAGGTGAATCGGGCCCAAATAGAAAGAAAAAAACATGTTTTTTAACTGCGTGAGTAATTTACATATTTTTTACATATAATTACTACTAATTAACCTTGTTTCTAGTCTTAATTTGGGAAGTTTAACCAAAAGTTAAATATCAGCCCCGAATGGCCTGAAGTAGGCCTTAATTGCCAAATAGGACCCAAATTGGGGAAAACATAGTTTTCAAGAATTGGGAGTTGTAAAAATTAACCTTATTTATAGTCTTTATTAGAAAGTTTGATCAAAAATCAAATCCTTTAGCCTCGATTGACTTGAATTAGGCCTTATAAAGTCAAATAGGGCCTAAATGGGGTGATAACTTGGTTTTCATGAGTCAGGAGTATTACCGCATAGTTTCAATATACAAGTACTACTAAATTAATATAGTTTCAAGTCATAATAGGGAAGTTTGACCAAAAACCAGTCTTTCAGTCTCGATTAGACTTAACTATGCCTTATAAGAGCTCAATATGGTCCAAAAGTTAAGAAAACATGATTTTCAAGAGTGGTAAGTAGTATTTCATAGTTTTTATATACAAATGCAATAAATTAACCTTTTTTAGTCTTAATTGGAAATTTGATCAAAAGTCAAAATTTCAGCCTGATTGACTTGAACTAGGCACTATATAAGAGCCGAATAAGGCTCAAACAGGGGGAAGACATGATTTTCAAGATCTGTGAGTAGTATTACATTATTTATATATACGAATACTAATAATTAACTTTATTTCTGGTCTTAATTGGGAAGTTTTTACAAAAAGGCAAATTTTCTGTCCCGATTGGTCTGAATCAGATATTATAAGAGCCGATTGGGGCCCAAATAGGGGGAAAACATGATTTTCACGAGCGGGAATAGTATTACATAGTTTCTATTTCTAGTTTCTACTAATTAACTTAATTTCTAGTCTTAATTAGAAAGTTAGATTAAAAGTTAAACTTTCAACCTCGATTGGCATGTACTAGGACGTATAAGAGTCGAATAGAGAAACGAAGGGAAAACATGGAGTTCAAGTGCCGTGAGTTGTATTACATAGTTTCTATATACAATTACTACTAATTAACCTTGTTTCTAATCTTAATTGAAAAGTTTAGACAAAAGTCAAGCTTTCAGCCTTGATTAGCCTGAAGTAGACCTTATAAGAGCGGAACAGAGCCCATACGGGGAGAAAATAAGATTTTGAATAGTCAGTTATAGTATTACATAGTTTCTATGTGCAATTATTATTAATTAGCCATATTTATACTCAAAATTATGAAGTTTGACTAGAATTCAAACTTTCAGCCTCTATTGGTTAGAACTAGATCTTATAAAAGCCGAGTAGGTCCAAATGATGTGAAAACGTGGTCTTCAAGGGCCTGAATAGTATTACATAGTTTTTATATATAAATACTACTAATTAAACTTGTTTCTAATTTTAATTGAGAAGTTTGACTAAAAACCAAACTTTCAGCCCTGATTGCCTAGGCCTAAAAAGAGCCAAATAGGGCTCAAACGGGGAGAAAATATTGTTTTCAAGATCCAGAGTAGTATTACATAGTTTCTATATACAAATTCTATTAATTAAACTTATTTCTAGTTTTAATTGGAACGTTTGACCAAAAGTCAAACTTTCAGCCCTATTTGGCCTAACCCTTATAAGAGCCGAATAGGAAACAAATATGGGGAAAATGTAGTTCTCAAGAGTCAGCAGTAGTATTACATTGTTTCTAAGCTTATATACTATCAATTTAATTTATTTCTAGTCTTAATTGGGAAGTTTAACCAAAAGTCAAATTTCAGCCCTGATTGGCCTAAACTTGGCCTTATAGGAGCCGAATAGGAAACAAACATTGGGAAAAATTGGTCTCAAGATTCACGAATAGTATTACATAGTTTATATGTACAATTACTTTTAATTAACTTTGTTACTAGTATTAATTAGAAAGTCTAACAAAAAGTCAAACTTTCCCCCTGATTGGCCTGAATTAGGCTTTATAAGAGCCAAGTAAGGCTTAAAGGGGAGAAAACGTGGTTCTCAAGAGCCGAGAATATTATTATATTTTTTTATATACAATTACTACCAATTAACCTTATTTCTAACCTTAATTGAAAAGTTTAATCAAAAAGTCAAGTTTTCATCCCTGATTGGCCTGAATTAGGCTATATAAGAGCCCAATAGGACCCAAACGGGGAGAAAACGTGGTCATCAAGATCCGGTTGTGGTATTACACACTCTCTATGTACAAATACTATCAATTAACCTTCTTTCTAGTCTTAATAGAGAAGATTGATCAAAAGTCAAAAATTCAGCCTAACTAGTTTGAATTAGGCCTTATAAGAGCCAAATAAGCTCTAAACGGGGAAAAATGTGGTTTTCGAGAGCCGTGAGTCTTATTAAATAGTTTCTATGTATAAATAATACCAATTTATCTTATTTTTAGTCTTAATTGAGAAGTTTGGTCACAATTCAAACTTTCAGCCCCGAATAGCCTGAAATTAGCCTTATGAGCCAAATAGTGGCCTAAACGGAGAGGAAACATGATTTTCAAGAGCCGAGAGTGGTATTACATAGTTCCTATGTACAAATATTATCAATTAAACTTATTTCTAGTCTTCATTGGGAGGTTTGATCAAAAACCAAACTTTCAACCTTGATGGGCCTAATCAATGCCTTATAAGAGCCGAGTAAGGCCCAAATATGGGGAAAACGTGGTTCTCAAGATCCAGGAATAGTATTACATAATATTTATGTACAATTACTACCACTTAACTTTATTTCTAGTCATAATTGTTATATTTAACTAAAAGTCAAACTTTCATCTACGATTGGCCTGAACTAGGAAGAAAACGTTGTTCTTAAGGGCATATAAGAGCCGAATAGGGCCCAAACAGGAAGAAAACTTCGTTCCTAAGAGACAGGAGTGGTATTACATAGTTTCAATATACACATTTTATCAATTAACCTAATTTCTAGTAATAATTAGGAAGTCTGATCAAAAATCAAACTTTCAGCCCTGATTGGTTTGAAGTAGGCCATATAAGAGCTGAATAAGACCCAAACGGGTAGAAAACGTGGTTCTTAAGTCCCGGGAGTGGTATTACATAATTTCTATGTACAAATACTACCAACTAATCTTATTTCTAGTCTAATTAGAAAGTTTGACCAAAAGACAAACCTTCAGCCCAGATTGGGCTGATTTAGGTCTTATAGGAGCCGAATAAAGAATAAACATGGGGAAAACGTGATTTTCAAGTGCTGAGAGTAGAATTACATAGTTTCTATGTACAATTACTACTAATTAAGCTTATTTTTAGTCTTAAATGAGAAGTTTGACTAAAAGCCAAGGTTCCATCCTGATTGACTGAAGTAGGCCTTATAAGAGCCATGTAGGGCCTGAACAAGAATAAAACGTGATTTTCAAGATCCGGGAGTAGTATTACATAGTTTCTATGTACAGTTACTTCCAATTAACATTATTTCTAGTGTCAATTGAGAAGTTTGATCAAAATTCAAACATTCATCCCTGATTGGCCTGAGCTAAGCCATATAAGAGTCGAATAAGGCTCAAACAAGGAGAAAACATTGTTGTCAATAGCCATGAGTTGTATTACATAGTTTCTATGTACAATACTACCAATTAATCTTACTTCTAGTCTTAATTAGAAAGTTTGACCAAAGTCAAACTTTCAGCCCTGATTGGCCAGAACTAGGCCATATAAGAGCCGAACGGGCATAAACTAGGAGAAAACGTGCTTTTCAAAAATCGAGAGTGGTATTATATAGTTTCTATATAAAAATAACTATCAATTAAACTAATTTATAGTCTTAATTTGAAAGTTTTACCAAAAAGCCAAACTTTCATCCCCGAATTTCCTAAACTAGGTCTTATAAGAGCTGAATTAAGAACAAACATGAGAAAAACGTGGTTCTCAAGAGCTGGGATTAGTATTACATGGCTTTTATATTCAATTACTTCCAACTAACATTGTTTCTAGTATTAATTAGAAAGTTTAATCAAAAGTCAAAGTTTCAGTCTGATTAACCTTCAGCCTTATTAGAGCCGAGTATAGCCCAAATGGGGAGAAAACGTGATTATCAAGAGCTGAGAAGTATTAGATTGTTTCTATGTATAATTACTACCAAATAAGCTTTTTTCTAGTCTTAATTGGGAAGTTTGACCAAAAGTCAAACTTCGGCCCTAGGCCTGATAAAAGCTGAATAGGGAAAAAATATGGAGAAAGTGTGCTTTTCAACAATCGAGTGAAGTAGCACATAGTTTTTATGTACAGTTACTTTTAATTAAACTTGTCTCTCATTTTAATTGTGAAATTTGACCAGAAGCCAAACTTTTGGTCCTGATTGGCTTGAGCTAAGCCTCATACGAGCCATCAGGGCCCAAACAAGGAGAAAACGTGATTCTCAAGAGCCGAGAGTAGTATTACACAGATTTTATCTATAATTACTTTCAATTAACCTTGTTTCTAGTCTTAATTATGAAGTTTGACCAAAAGTCAATCATTTATCCCCGATTAGCCTTTATTAGCCATATAAGAGCCGAGTAGGGCCCAAACGGATAGAAAATATGGTTCTCAATAGCCGGAAATGGTATTACATAGTTTCTATATACAAATAGTACCAATTAACAATATTTCTAATCTTAATTGGGAACTTTGACCAAAAGTCAAACTTTCAACCCCGGTTGGTCTGAACTAGGCCTTATAAGAGCCGAATAGGGCCAAAACGGGGAGAAAACTTGGTTTTCAAGAGTCGTGAGTGGTGTTACATCGTTTCTATATACAATTTACGATTAGTTAACTTTTTTCTAATCTTAATTGGAAAGTTTGACTAAAAATCAAGTCAATCTTTCAGCCCCGATTAGCGAGAATTAGGCCTTATTGCAGAAAAGGGCCTAAACGAGGAGAAAACATGATTTCAAGAGCCAGGAGTGGAATTACATAATTTTCATGTGCAAATATATAAATTAAACTTACTTTTAGTCTTAATTGAGAAGTTTGGTTAAAAGTAAAACTTTCAGCCCCGCTTGGCCTAAATCTGGCTTATAAGAGCCGAATAGGAAACAAACATGGGGAAAACTTAGTTCTTAAGAGTTAAAAGTAGTATTACATAGTTACAATGGACAATTACTACTACTTAATCTTATTTTTATGGTCTTTATTAGGAAGTTTGACTAAAAGTGACTTTCAGTCCCGATTAGCCTGAGCTAGGCCTTATAAGAGCCTAATAGGTCCACAATAGTTTCTCAAGAGTCAGGAGTTGTATTATATAGTTTATGTATAAATACTATCAATTAAATTTATTTGTAGTCTTAACTGGAAAGTTTGACCAAAAGTCAAACCTTCATCCCCGAATAGCCTGAAGTAGGCCATATAAGAGCCAAATAGGGCCAAAATAGGGAGAAAACTTTATTCTCAAGAGCCGAGAGTGGTGTTACATTATATCTATGTACAAATGCAAATTAACCTTTTTCCTGTTCTTAATTGAAAAGTTTGACCAAAAGTCAAACTTTCAGCCCAGATTAGCCTAAACTATGCCTTGTAAGAGCGGAACAAGGAAAAAAATAGGGAAAATATGGTTTTCAAGATACGGGAGTAGTATTGCATAATTTCTATGTAGAATTACTACGAATTAACTTTATTTCTAGTTTTTATTTGAGAGTTTGACGAAAAGTCAAACTTCAGCCCAAATTGGCTTGAACTAGGCCTTATGAGAGGCGAATCAGGCCCAAATGGGGAGAAAACATGTTTTTCAGCTACCGTGAGTTTTTTACATAGTTTTTACATAAAATTACCACTAATTTACCTTTTTTCTAGTCTTAATTAGGATGTTTAACCAAAAGTCAAAATTTTAGCCCAGATTGGCCTTAACTCGGTCTTATAAGAGCTGAAGAGGGCCTAAAAGGGTTAAAAATTTGTTTTCAAGAGTCGTGAGTGGCATTTCATAGTTTCTATATACAAGTACTATTAATTAACCTTGTGTCAAGTCTTAATTGGTAAATATAACCAAAAGCCAAACTTTCAACCCTATTGGCCTGAACTAGGCCTCATAATAACCGAACGGGGTCTAAACAGGGATAAAACATAGTTTTCAAGAGTAGTATTACATAGTTTTTAAGTAAATTATTACTAATTAACACTATTTCTTGAGAAAATTTGTTCTCAAGAGGCGGGAGTGGTGTTACATAGTTTTTATGTACGAATACCAACAATTAACCTTATTTCTAATCTTAATTGAGAAGTTTGACTAAAAGTTAAACTTTCAGCTCTGATTAGCATGAATTAGGCCTTATTAGAGCCGAATAAGGCTTATACAGGAATAAAACATAGTTTTCAAGAGCCGAGAGTAGTATTACATGGTTTCTATGTACAACTACTTATAAACTTTGTTTCTTGTCTTAATTGGAAAGTTTGATCGAAAGTCAAATTTTCAGCCCAAATTGGCCTGAACTAAGACTTATAAGAGCCAAATACCCAAACACAGGGAAATGTGATTTTCAAGAGACATGAGTGATATTACATAGTTTCTATGAATAATTACTACTAATTAACCTTGCTTTTAGTCTTAATTGGGAAGTTTGACCAAAAGTCAAACTTTCAGCCACGATTAGACGAACACGCCTTATAAGAGTCGAATAGGGCCCAAACAGGGAGAAAATGTGGTTTTCAAGAGCTGGAGTAGTATTACATAGTTTCTATATACAATTACTTCTAATTAATTATTTCTAGTCTTAATAAGTCAAACTTTCAGCTCTAATTGCCTAAACTAGGCCTTATAAGCATCGAATAGGGCCCAAACGGGGAGAAAACATGATTTTCATGAGGCTGGAGTAGTATTACATAGTTTCTATATTAAACTACTACTAATTTTTTTATTTCTAGTTTAATTGGGAAGTTTGACTAAAAGTAGAGCCCAAACAGGGAGAAAACAAGGTTTTAAGAGCCAGGAAAATAACACATAGTTTCTCGGTATAATTACTACAAATTAACCTTATTTCCTATCTTAATTGAAAAGTTTGACCAAAAGTAAAATTTCAGTATTTTTAATCTTTTGGAATTTTGACCAAAAGTCAAACTTTCAGCGCTGATTGGCCTAAAGTAAGTCTTATAAGAGCTGAATAGGAAACAAATAGGGGAAAAACATAATTCTCAAGAGAAGGGAGTAGTATTACATAGTTTCTATGTAGAATTACTATGAATTAACCTTATTTCTAGTCCTTATAGGGAAGTTTGACCAAAAATCAAACTTTCAGCCCGAATTGGTATGAACTAGGTCTTATAAGAGGCGAATGGGGCCCAGACGGGGAGAAAACATGGTTTTCAGCAGCCATGAGTAGTGTTACACAGTTTTTACATACAATTACTACTAATTAACCTTATTTCTAGTCTTAATTAAGAGGTTTAACGAAAAGTCAAAATTGCAACCCTGATTGGCCTTAACTTGGCCTTATAAGAGCCGAAGGGCCCCTAAATAGGAAAAAAAACTTGATTTTCAAAAGCCATGAGTGGTATTACATAATTTCTATATACAATTACTATTAATTAACCTTATTTCTAGTCTTAATTAGGAAGTTTGATCAAAACATAAAGTTTTAACCCCGTTGGCCTGAACTAGGCCTCATAAGAATCGAACAGGGATAAACGGGGAGAAAACAAAGTTTTCAAGAGCCATGAGTAGTATTACATAGTTTTTAAGTAAATTACTACTAATTAACCATGTTTCTAATTTTAATTGAGAAATTTGATCAAAAGTCAAACTTCCATCCCCGATTGGCCTGAATTAGGCTATATAAGAGCCGAATGGGCCCAAACGGGGAGAAAACTGGCTCTCAAGAGCTGGTAGTGATATTACATAGTTTTTATGCCCAAATACTACTAATTAAACTTATTTCTAGTCTTAATTAATTGAGAAGTTTGACTAAAAGTTAAACTTTCAGCCCGATTAGCCTGCATTAGGCCTTATAAGAGTTAATAGGATCCAAATAAGAGAAAATGTGATTTTTAAGAGCCATGAGTGGTATTACATAGTTTTTATATATAATTACTACTAATTAACCTTATCTCTAGTCTTAATTGAGAAGTTTGATAAAAAGTCAAACTTTCAGTCCCTAATTAGACTGAACTAGGCCTTATAAGAGCCGAATAGGGCCTAAACAAGGGAAAACGTGGTTTTCAAGAACCAGAAGTAGTATTATATAGTTTCCATATATAATTACTACTAATTAACCTTGTTTCTAGTCTTAATTTGGGAAGTTTAACCAAAAGTTAACTATCAGCCCCGATTGGCCTGAAGTAGGCCTTAATAAAAGGCAAATAGGACCCAAATTGGGGAAAACATGGTTTTCAAGAATTCAGAGTTGTATTACATAGTTCTATATATAATTAATAAAAATTAACCTTATTTATAGTCTTTATTGGGAAGTTTGATCAAAAATCAAATCCTTTAGCCTCGATTGACTTGAACTAGGCCTTATAAGAGCCAAATGGGCCTAAATAGGGTGACAACGTGGTTTTCAAGAGTAGGGAGTATTATTGCATAGTTTCAATATACAATTAATAATAATTAACCTAGTTTCAAGTCTTAATAGGGAAGTTTGACAAAAAACCAATCTTTCAGTCTCGATTAGACTTAACTATGCCTTATAAGTGCTGAATAGGGTCCAAAAGTTAAGAAAACATAATTTTTAAGTGCCATAAGTAGTATTACGTAGTTTTTTATACAAATGCAATAAATTAACCTTTTTTTAGTCTTAATTGGAAGTTTGATAAAACGTCAAAATTTCACTAGTTGGGACTAAAAGTTTGACTTTTGATCTATCTTCTCTATTAAGACTAGAAAGAAGGTTAATTAATAGTATTTGTATATAGAAAGTGTGTAATACCACAGCCAGATCTTGATAACCACGTTTTCTCCCCATTTGGGTCCTATTGGGCTCTTATATGGTCTAATTCAGGCCAATCAGGGAGGAAAACTTAACTTTTTGATTTAACTTTCCAATAAAGGTTAGAAACAAGGTTAATTGAAAGTAATTGCATATAAAACAATATAATAATACTCTCAGCTCTTGAGAACCACGTTTTCTCCCCTTTAAGCCTTACTCGGCTCTTATAAAGCCTAATTCAGGCCAATCAGGGGCGAAAGTTTGAATTTTTGTTAAACTTTCGAATTAATATTAGAAACAAAGTTAATTGAAAGTAATTGTACATATAAACTATGTAATACTGCTCGTGACTCCTGAGAACCAATTTTTCCTAATGTTTGTTCCTTATTCGGCTCCTATAAGGCCAAGTTTAGGCCAATCAGGGCTGAAATTTGGCTTTTGATTAAACTTCCCAATTAAGACTAGAAATAAATTTAATTGATAGTATTTATGCTTAGAAACAATGTAATAATACTGCTGACTCTTGAGAACCACATTTTCCTCATATTTGTTTCCTATTCAGCTTTTATAAGGCCTAGTTAAGCCAAATCGGGCTGAAAGTTTGACTTTTGGTCAAACTTTCCAATTAAGACTAGAAATAAGTTTAATTAATAGTATTTGTATATAGAAACTATATAATACTACTCTCGGATCTTGAAAATAATATTTTCTCCCCGTTTGAGCCCTACTTGGCTCTTATAAGGTCTAGTTTAGGCCAATCAGGGCTGAAAGTTTGGTTTTTAGTCAAACTTCTCAATTAAGATAAGAAAAAAGTTTAATTTATAGTATTTGTATATAAAAACTATGTAATACTACTCAGACCCTTGAAGACCACGTTTTCACATCATCTGGATCCTACTCAGTTTTTATAAGATCCAGTTGTGACCAGTAGAGGCTGAAAGTTTGAATTTTAGTTAAATTTCATAATTTAGAGTACAAATAAGGCTAATTAATAGTAATTGCACATAGAACTATGTAATACTACTACCGACTATTCAAAATCTTATTTTCTCCCCGTTTGGGCTCTATTCTGCTCTTATAGGGTCTAGCTCAGGCTAATCGAGGCTGAAAGCTTAACGTTTATCCAAACTTTTCAATTAAGATTAGAAACAAGGTTAATAAGTAGTAATTATATATAGAAACTATGTAATACTACTCACGGCTCTTGAACCCCATATTTTCCCCTTGTTTCTCTAATCGGCTCTTATACGGCCTAGTACATGTCAATTGTGGCTGAAAGTTTGACGTTTGGTCAAACTTTCTAATTAAGACTAGAAATAAAGTTAATTAGTAGAAATTAGAAATAGAAACTATGTAATACTATTCCCGGCTCGTGAAAACCATGTTTTTCCCTGTTTGGGCCCCAATCAGCTCTTATAAGATCTAATTCAGACCAATCAGGGCAGAAAGTTTACCTTTTGGTAAAAATTCCCAATTAAGACCAGAAATAAAGTTAATTATTAGTATTCGTATATAGAAATAATGTAATACTACTCACAGATCTAGAAAATGATGTCTTCCCCCTGTTTGGGCCCTATTCGGCTCTTATAGAGCCTAGTTTAAGTCAATCAAGGCTGAAATTTTGACTTTTTGATCAAATTTTCAATTAAGACTAACAAAAAGGTTAATTTATTGTATTTGTACATAAAAACAACGTAATACTACTTACGGCTCTTGCAAAACATGTTTTCTTAACTTTTGGACCCTACTGATCTCTTATAAGGCATAGAATTAAGTTTAATCGAGACTTGAAGATTGGTTTTTGGTCAAACTTCTCTATTAAGACTTGAAGCTAGATTAATTAGTTGTAATTGTATATTGAAAATATGCAATAATACTCCCGACTCTTGAAAACCACGTTGTTACCCCCATTTAGGCTCTATTTGGCGCTTATAAGGCCAGTTCAAGCCAATCGAGGCTAAAGGATTTGATTTTTTTATCAAACTTCCCAATAAAAACTATAAATAAGGTTAATTTTTATTAATTATATATAAAACTATGTAATACAACTCCCAATTCTTGAAAACCATGTTTTCCCCAATTTGGGTCATATTTGGCGCTTATTAAGGCTTACTTTAGGCCAATCGGGGCTGATATTTAACTTTTGGTTAAACTTCCCAAATTAAGACTAGAAACAAGGTTTATTAATAGTAATTATATGTAAAAACTATGTAAACTACTCAGGGCAGTTAAAAAACATGTTTTCTCCCCATTTGGGCCCGATTCGCCTCTTATAAGGCCTAGTTCTGGCCAATCTGGGCTGAAAGTTTGACTTTTGGTCAAACTTCCAAATAAGAACTAAAAATAAAGTTAATTCGTAGTAATTCTACATAGAAACTATGCAATACTACTCATGGAAATCAGATATCCCCCTGTTTTTTTCATTCAGCTCTTACAAGGCATAGTTTAGGCTAATCTGCGCTGAAAGTTTGACTTTTGGTCAAACTTCCCAATTAAGGATAGGAAAAAGGTTAATTTGTATTTGTACATAGAAATAATGTAATACCACTCTCGGCTCTTGAGAATAAAGTTTTCTCCCTGTTTCGGCCCTATTTGGCTCTTATATAGCCTACATCAGGCCATTCGGGGATGAAAGTTTGACTTTTGGTCAAACTTCCCAGTTAAGACTAGAAATAAATTTAATTGATAGTATTTGTACATAAACTATGTAATACAACTCCTGACTCTTGAGAAACACACCTTCTCCCTGTTATGCACCTATTCGGCTCTTATAAGGTTTAGCTCAGGCTAATCGGGTCTAAAAGTCACTTTTAGTCAAACTTCCTAATAAAAATCATAGAAATGAGGTTAAGTGGTAGTAATTATCCAAAGTAACTATGTAATACTACTCTTAACTCTTAAAAACCGAGTTTTTCCCGTGTTTGTTCCCTATTCGGCTCTTATAAGCTGATTTAAAACCAAGCAGGGCTGAAAGATTTACTTTAAATCAAACTTCTCAATTAAGACTAAAAGTATGTTTAATTTATATATTTGCAAATGAAAACTATGTAATTCCACTCCTGGCTCTTGAAATCATATTTTCTCCTCGTTTAGGCCTTATTCTGCAATAAGGCCTAATTCTCGCTAGTAGAGGCTGAAAGTTTGACTTGATTTTTGGTCAAACTTTTCAATTGAGATTAGAAAAAGGTTAACTAGTCGTAAATTGTATATAAAAATGATGTAATACCACTCACGACTCTTGAAAACCAAGTTTTCTCCCTATTTTGGCCTTATTCGGCTCTTATAAGTTCTAATTCAGACCAACCGGGGCTGAAAGTTTGACTTTTCATCAAAGTTCCCAATTAAGATTAGAAATATTGTTAATTGGTAGTATTTGTACATAGAAACTATGAAATACCATTTTTGGCTATTGAGAACCATATTTTCTATCCGTTTGGGTCCTACTCGGCTCTTATATGGCCAATTTCAGGCCAATCGGGGATGAATTATTGACTTTTGATCAAACTTCATAATTAAGACTAGAAACAAGGTTAATTGAAAGTAATTATATATAAAATCTGTGTAATACTACTCTCAGCTCTTAAGGACCACGTTTTCTCCCTGTTTAGGTCCTAATGGGCTCGTGTAAGGCCTAACTCAAGCCAATCGGGGCCGAAAGTTTGACTTTTAGTCAAATTTCACAATTAAAACTAGACACAAGTTTAATTAACAGTAACTGTACATAAAAACTATGAGTTACTACTCCTGATTCTTGAAAACCACACTTTCCAATTAAGATTAGAAAAAGGTTAACTAATCGTAAATTGTATATACAAATGACGTAAAACCACTCACGACTCTTGAAAATTCTCCTCGTTTTGGCCCTATTCGGCTCTTATATGGCCTACTTCAGACCAACCGGGGCTGAAAGTTTGACTTGTAGTCAAAGTTCCCAATTAAGATTAGAAATATTGTTAATTAGTAGTATTTGTACATAAAAACTTTGTAATACTATTTTTGGCTTTTGAGAACCATATTTTTTATCCGTTTGGGCCCTACTCGGCTCTTATATGGCCAATTTCTGGCCAATCGGGGATGAATGATTGACTTTTGGTCAAACTTCATAATTAAGACTAGAAATAAGATTAATTGAAAGTAATTATACATAAAATCTGTGTAATACTACTCTCGGCTCTTAAGAATCACGTTTTCTCCCTGTTTAGGCACTAATGGGCTCGTATAAGGCTTAGCTCATGCCAATCAGGGCCGAAAGTTTGGCTTTTGATCAAATTTCACAATTAAAATTAGATACAAGTTTAATTAATGGCAACTGTACATAAAACTATTGTTCTACTCCCGGTTCTTGAAAACCACACTTTTCCATGTTTTTTTTCTGTTTGGCTTTTATCAGGCCTAGTTCAGATCAATCGGGGCCAAAAGTTTTACTTTTGGTCAAACTTCCCAATTAAGCTTTTTTTAAGTCTAGAAAAAAGCTTAATTGGAAGTAATTATACATAGAAACAATCTAGTACTACTCTCGGCTCTTGAGAATCACGTTGTCTCCCCATTAGGGCTATACTTGGTTCAATAAGGTTGAAGACCAATCAGACTGAAAGTTTGACTTTTGGTCAAACTTCCCAATTAATACTAGAAACAAAGTTAGTTGGAAGTAATTGAACATAAAAACTATGTTATACTAATCCCAGCTCTTGAGAACCATATTTTTCCCATGTTTGTTCTTAATTCGGCTCTTATAAGGCCTAGTTTAGGCCAATCGGGGCTAAAAGTTTGGCTTTTTGGTAAAACTTTCAAATTAAGACTATAAATTAGTTTAATTGATAGTTATTTTTATATAGAAACTATGTAATACCACTCTCGGCTTTTGAAAAGCACGTTTTCTCCCAGTTTAAGCCCTATTCGGCTCTTATAAGGCCTAGTTCTGGCCAATCGAGGCTGAAAGTTTGACTTTGGGTAAACTTTCCAATTAAGACTAGAAGTAAGGTTAATTAGTAGTATTTGTATATAGAAACTATGTAATATAACTCATGGCTATTGACAACCATGTTTTCTCCCTGTTTGGGCCTTATTCGACTCTTATATGGCTTAGCTCAGGCCAATCAAGGATGAATGTTTGGATTTTGGTTAAACTTCTTAATTGACACTAGAAAAAAGGTTAATTGGAAGTAACTGTACATAGAAGCTATGTAATACAACTCCCAGCTCTTGAAAATCACGTTTTATTCTTGTTCGGGCCCTACACGGCTCTTATAAGACCTAATTCAGTCAATCAGGGTCGAACCTCGGCTTTTAGTCAAACTTCTCATTTAAGACTAAAAATAAGCTTAATTAGTCATAATTATACATAGAAACTATGTAATTCCACTCTCTGCTCTTGAAAATCACGTTTTATTCTTGTTCAGACCCTACACGGCTCTTATAAGACCTAGTTCAGTTAATGAGGGTCGAACCTTGGCTTTTGGTCAAACTTCTCATTTAAGACTAAAATAAGCTTAATTAGTAGTAATTGTACATAGAAACTATGTAATTCCACTCTCCGCTCTTAAAAAACACGTATTCCCCATGTTTATTCTTTATTCGGCTCTTATAAGACCCAATCAGCCCAATCGGGCTGAAGGTTTGTCTTTTGGTTAAACTTTCTAATTAAGACTAGAAACAAGGTTTCTCCCTATTTTGGCCCTATTTAGCTCTTATATGGCCTACTTCAGGCCATTTGGGGATGAAAGTTTGACTTTTGGTCAAACTTTCTAGTTAAGACTAGAAATAAATTTAATTAATAGTATTTGAAATAAATTATGTAATACAACTCCTGACTCTTGAGAAAACATTTTCTCCCTGTTGTGACCTATTCGGGCCTTATAAGGCCTAGCTTAGGCTAACCGGGATTGAAAGTCACTTTTTGTCAAACTTCCTAATAAAGACCATAGAAATGAGATTAAGTGGTAGAAATTGTCTAATGTAACTATGTAGTACTACTCTTAACTCTTAAGAACCAAGTTTCCACATGTTTGTTCCCTATTCGGCTCTTATAAGCCTGATTTAGGCCAAGCGAGGCTGTAAGTTTTACTTTTAATCAAACATCTCAATTAAGACTAAAATAAATTTAATTTATATATTTGCACATGAAAACTATGTAATTCCACTCCTGGCTCTTGAAATCATTTTTTCTCCTTGTTTAGGCCCTATTTTGCAATAAGGCCTAACTCTCGCTATCGGGGCTGAAAGTTTAACTTGATTTTTAGTCAAACTTTCCAATTAAGATTAGAAAAAGATAATTAGTTGTAAATTATGTATAGAAACGATGTAATACCACTCCGACTCTTGAAAACAAAGTTTTCTCCCTGTTTTAGCTTTATACGGCTCTTATAAGGCCTACTTCAGACCAACCGGGGCCGAAAGTTTGACTTTTAGTCAAAGTTCCCAATTAAGATTAGAAAATTTTTAATTGGTAGTATTATAGAAACTATGTAATACTATTTTCAGCTTTTGAGAACTATATTTTCTATCCGTTTGGGCCCTACTCGGCTCTTATATTGCCAATTTCAGGCCAATCGGGGATGAATGATTGACTTTTGGTCAAACTTTATAATTAAGACTAGAAACAAGGTTAATGGAGAGTAATTATACATAAAATCTATGTAATACTACACTCGGCTCTTAAGAATCATGTTTTCTCCTTATTTGGGCCCTGATGGGCTTGTATAAGGTTTAGCTCAAGCTAATCAGGGCCGAAAGTTTGGCTTTTGGTCAAATTTCACAATAAAAATTAGATACAAGTTTAATTAATAGTAACTGTACGTAAAAACTATGTGTTACTAGTCCCGGTTCTTGAAAATCACACTTTTCCCATGTTTTTTTTCCTGTTCGGCTTTTATTACGCCTAGATCAGGCCAATCGGGGCAGAAAGTTTGACTTTTGGTCAAACTTCCCAATTAAGAAAAGAAAAAAGCTTAACTGGTAGTAATTATACATAGAAACAATCTAATACTATTCTCGGCTCTTGAGAATTACATTTTCTCCCCATTTGGGCTATACTTGGCTCTAATAAGGCTGAAGGCCAATCGGACTGAAAGTTTGACTTTTGGTCAAGCTTCCCAATTAATACTAGAAACAAAGTTAGTTGGAAGTAATTGAACATAAAAGCTATGTAATACTAATTCCAGCTCTTGAGAACAATTTTTTTCCCATGTTTGTTCTTAATTCGGCTCTTATAAGGCTTAGTTTAGGCCAATCGGGGCTGAAAGTTTGGCTTTTTGGTAAAACTTTCAAATTAAGACTATAAATTAGTTTAATTGATAGTTATTTTTATATAGAAACTATGTAATACCACTCTCGGCTTTTGAAAAGCACGTTTTCTTCCAGTTTAGGCCCTATTCGGCTCTTATAAGGCCTAGTTCTGGCCAATCTGGGCTGAAAGTTTGACTTTTGTCGAACTTTCCAATTAAGACTAGAAGTAATGTTAATTGGTAGTATTTGTACATACTTTCTAATTAAAACTTTGTAATACAACTAATGGCTATTGACAACCATGTTTCTCCCTGTTTGGGCCTTATTCGACTCTTATATGGTTTAGCTCAGGCCAATCTGAGATGAATGTTTAAATTTTGATCAAACTTCTCAATTAACACTAGAAATAAGGTTAATTGGAAGTAACTGTACATAGAACCTATGTAATACTACTCTCGACTCTTGAAAATCTTGTTTTATTCTTGTTCTAGCCCTACACGGCTCTTATAAAGCCTAATTTAGTCAATCAGGGTTGAACCTTGGCTTTTAGTCAAACTTCTCATTTAAGACTAAAAATAAGCTTAATTAGTAGTAATTGTATATAGAAACTATGTAATGCCACTCTCAGCTCTTGAAAATCACGTTTTCCCATGTTTATTCTTTATTCAGCTCTTATAAGGCCAAAAACAGCACAATTAGGGCTGAAGATTTATCATTTGGTCAAACTTTCTAATTAAGATTAGAAATAAGATTAGTTGGTTCGTAGTAATTCTACATAGAAATTATGCAATACTACTCCCGTCTCTTGAAAACCACATTTCCCCCTGTTTTTTCCTTGTTCAGCTCTTACAAGGCATAGTTTAGGCTAAATCTGGGCTGAAAGTTTGACTTTTGGTCAACTTTTCAATTAAGGACAGGGAAAAGATTAATTTGTATTTGTACATAGAAATAATGTAACACCACTCTCTGCTCTTGAGAATAAAGTTTTCTCCTTGTTTTGGCCCTATTTGGCTCTTATATGGCCTACTTCAGGCCATTCAGGGATGAAAGTTTGACTTTTGGTCAAACTTCCCAGTTAAGACTAGAAATAAATTTAATTGATAGTATTAGTACATAAACTATGTAATACAACTCCTGACTCTTGAGAAACATACTTTCTCCCTGTTGTGGACCTTTTCGGCTCTTATAAGGCCTGGCTCAGGCTAATCGGGACTTAAAGTCACTTTTTGTCAAACTACCTAATAAAGACCATAGAAATGAGATTAAGTGGTAGAAATGGTTCATTGTAACTATGTAATACTACTCTTAACTCTTAAGAACCAAGTTTTTCACATGTTTGTTCCCTATTCGGCTCTTATAAGCCTGATTTAGTCCAAGCGCGGCTGTAAGTTTTACTTTTAATCAAACTCTCAATTAAGGCTAAAATAAATTTAATTTACATATTTGCACATGAAAACTATGTAATTCCACTTCTGGCTCTTGAAATCATTTTTTCTCCTCGTTTAGGCCCTATTCTGTAATAAGGCCTAATTCTCGCTAATCGGGGCTGAAAGTTTGACTTGATTTTTGATCAAACTTTTCAATTAAGATTAGAAAAAGGTTAACTAGTCATAAATTGTATATACAAACGATGTAATACCACTCACGACTCTTAAAAACTAAGTTTTCTCCCTGTTTTCGCCCTATTCGGCTCTTATAAGGCCTAATTCAGAGCAACCAAAGCTGAAAGTTTGACTTTCGTCAAATCCCAATTAAGATTAGAAATATTATTAATTGGTAGTATTTGCACATAGAAACTATGTAAACTATTTCCCGCTTTTGAGAACCATATTTTCTATCCATTTGGGCCCTACTCAGCTCTAATATGGCCAATTTCAGGCCAATCGGGGATGAATGATTGACTTTTGGTCAAACTTCATAATTAAGACTAGAAACAAGATTAATTGAAAGTTAATTATACATAAAATTTGTGTAATACTACTCTCAGCTCTTAAGAATCACGTTTTCACCCTGTTTGGGCCCTGATGGGCTCGTATAAGACTTAGCTCAAGCCAATCAGGGCCGAAAGTTTGGCTTTTGGTCAAATTTCACAATTAAATTAGATACAAGTTTAATTAATAGTAACTGTACGTAAAAACTATGTGTTACTAGTCCCGGTTCTTGAAAACCACATTTTTCCAATGTTTTTTTCCTGTTCGGCTTTTATTAGGCCTAGTTCAGGCCAATCGGGGCAGAAAGTTTGACTTTTGATCAAACTTCCCATTAATACTAGAAAAAAGCTTAATTGGTAGTAATTATACATAAAAACAATCTAATACTACTCTCGGCTCTTGAGAATCACGTTTTCTCCCCATTTGGGCTATACTCGGCTCTAATAAGGCTGAAGGCCAATCAGGCTAAAGTTTGACTTTGGTCAAACTTGGTCAAACTTCCAATTAATACTAGAAACAAAGTTAGTTGGAAGTAATTGAACATAAAAGCTATGTAATACTAATCCCAGCTCTTGAGAACCACGTTTTTCGCATGTTTGTTCTTAATTCGGCTCTTTTAAGGCCTAGTTTATGCTAATCGGGGCTGAAAGTTTGGCTTTTTGGTAAAACTTTCAAATTAAGACTATTAATTAGTTTAATTGATAGTTATTTTTATATAGAAACTATGTAATACCACTCTCAGCTTTTGAAAAGCACGTTTTCTCCCAGTTTAGGCCCTATTCGGCTCTTATAAGGCCTAGTTTTGGCCAATCGGGGCTGAAAGTTTAACTTTGGTTAAACTTTCCAATTAAGACTAGAGTAAGGTTAATTCGTCGTATTTGTACATAGAAACTATGTAATACAACTCATGGCTATTACAACCACATTTTCTCCCTGTTTGGGCCTTATTCGACTCTTATATGGCTTAGCTCTGGCCAATCAAGGATGAATGTTTGAATTTTAGTCAAACTTCTCAATTGACACTAGAAACAAGATTAATTGGAAGTAACTGTACATAGAAACTATGTAATACTGCTCCCGGCTCTTGAAAACCACGTATTATTATTGTTCGGGCCCTACACGAATCTTATAAGGCTTATTTCAGTCAATCAGGGTTGAACCTTGGCTTTTAGTCAAACTTATCATTTAAGACTAAAAATTAGCTTAATTATTAGTAATTGTACATAGAAACTATGTAATGCCACCCTCAGCTCTTGAAAATCACGTTTTCTCCATGTTTATTCTTTATTCGGCTCTCATAAGGCCCAAATCTACCCAATCGGGACTGAAGGGTTTGTCTTTTGGTCAAACTTCTAATTAAGACTAGAAATAAGATAAGCTGATAGTATTTGTACATAGAAATTATGTAATACCACTCTCGGGTTTTAAGAACCACGTTTTCTCCCCGTTTGGGCCGTATCAGCTCTTATATGGCCTAGTTCAAAACAAACAGGGCTGAAAGTTTGATTTTTGATCAAACTTCCTAATCATTACTAGAAATTAGGTTAATTGATAGAATTTATATATTGAAACTATGTAATACCACTCCTGTCTCTTAAGAACAAAGTTTTATTCCTGTTTGGGCCCTATTCGGCTCTTATATACCCTTAAGAACAACGTTTTCTTCCTAGTTCAGGCCAATCGTTGATGAAAGTTTGACTTTTAGTTAAATTTACCAATTATGACTAGAAATAAGGTTAAGTGGTAGTAACCAAAAGTCAAATTTCAGCCCTGATTGGCCTAAACTTGGCCTTATAGGAGCCGAATAGGGAACAAACATTGGGGAAAATTGGTTCTCAGGAGTCACAAGCAGTATTACATAGTTTATATATACAATTACTTTCAATTAATTTTGCTTTTAGTATTAATTAGAAAGTTTAACAAAAAGTCAAACTTTCGCCCCTGATTAGCCTGAATTAGGCTTTATAAGAGCCGATTAAGGTTTAAAGGGAAAAAAACGTGGTTCTCAAGAGCCGAGAGTATTATTATATAGTTTTTATATATAAATACTACCTATTAACCTTCTTTCTAGCCTTAATTGGAAAGTTTAATCAAAAAGTCAAGTTTTCATCCCTGATTGGCCTGAATTAGGCCATATAAGAGCCCAATATAACCCAAGCGGGGAGAAAACGTGGTTATCTCTCCGGTCATAGTATTACACACTTTCTATGTACAAATACTATCAATTAAGCTTCTTTCTAGTCTTAATAGAGAAGATTGATCAAAAGTCAAACTTTCAGCCCCAACTAGTTTGAACTAGGCCTTATAAGAGCTAAATAGGTTCTAAACGCGAAGAAAATGTTGTTTTCATGAGCCGTGAGTCTTATTAAATAGTTTCTATGTATAAATAATACCAATTTAAGTTGTTTTTAGTCTTATTGGGGGAAGTTTGGTCACAATTCAAACTTTCAGCCCCGAATAGCCTTAAATAGGCCTTAAGAGCCAAATAGGGCCCGGGAGGAAACATGATTTTCAAGAGCCGAGAGTGGTATTGCATAGTTTTTATATACAAATATTATCAATTAAACTTATTTCTAGTCTTAATTGGGAAGTTTTGACAAAAAGCCAAACTTTTAACCTTGATGGGCCTAAACTATGCCTTATAAGAGCCGAGTAAGGTCCAAACATGGGGAAAATGTGGTTCTCAAGATCCAGGAGTAGTATTAAATAATATTTATATACACTTACTATCACTTAACTTTATTTCTAGTCATAATTGGTATATTTAACTAAAAAGTCAAACTTTCATCCACGATTGGCCTGAACTAAGAAGAAAACGTAGTTCTTAAGGGCATATAAGAGCCGAATAGGGCCCAAACAGGAAGAAAATCGTTCTTAAGAGATAGGAGTGGTATTAAATAGTTTCAATATATAAATTCTATTAATTAACCTAATTTCTAGTAATAATTAGAAAGTTTGATAAAAAATTAAACTTTCAGCCCTGATTGGTTTGAACTAGGCCATGGCCATATAAGAGCCGAATAGGGCCCAAACGGGGAGGAAACGTGGTTCTTAAGACCCGGGAGTGGTATTACATAATTTCTATGTACAAATACTACCAACTAATCTTATTTCTAGTCTTAATTAGAAACCTTGACCAAAAGACAAACCTTCAGCCCCGATAGGGCTGATTTTGGCCTTATAAGAGCCGAATAAAGAATAAACAAGGGAAAAACGTGATTTTCAAGAGCTGAGAGTGGCATTACATAATTTCTATATACAATTACTACTAATTAAGCTTTTTTTTAGTCTTAAATGAGAAATTTGACTAAAAGCCAAGGTTCAACCCTGATTGACTGAACTAGGCCTTATAAGAGCTGTGTAGGGCCAAAACAAGAATTAAACGTGATTTTTAAGAGCCGGGAGTAGTATTACATAGTTTCTATATACAGTTACTTCCAATTAACCTTGTTTCTAGTGTCAATTAAGAAGTTTGACTAAAATTCAAACATTCATCCCTGATTGGCCTGAGCTAAGCCATATAAGAGTTGAATAAGGCCCAAATAGGGAGAAAGCATGGTTGTCAATAGCCATGAGTTGTATTACATAGTTTCTATGTACAAATCCTACCAATTAACCTTACTTCTAGTTTTAAATAGAAATTTTGACCAAAGTCAAACTTTAGCCCCGATTGGCCAGAACTAGGCCTTATAAGAGCCGAATAGGGACTAAACTAGGAGAAAACGTGCTTTTCAAAAGCTGATAGTGGTATTACATAGTTTCTATATAAAAATAACTATCAATTAAACTAATTTATAGTCCTAATTTGAAAGTTCTACCAAAAAGCCAAACTTTCAGCCCCGATTGGCCTAAATTAGGACTTATAAGAGCCGAATTAAGAACAAACATAGGAAAAACGTGGTTCTCAAGAGCTGGGATTAGTTAGCTTTTATGTTCAATTACTTCCAACTAACTCTGTTTCTAGTATTAATTGGGAAGTTTAACCCAATGTCAAACTTTCAGTCTGATTAACCTTCAGCCCTATTAGAGCCGAGTATAGCCCAAATGGGGAGAAAACGTGATTCTCAAGAGCCGAGAGTAGTATTAGATTGTTTCTATATATAATTACTACCAATTAAGTTTTTTTCTGGTCCTAATTGGGAAGTTTGAACAAAAGTTAAACTTTCAGCCCCGATTGGCCTGAACTAGGCTTGATAAAAGCCGAATAGGGAAAAAACATGGAGAAAGCGTGGTTTTCAAGAACCGGGAGTAGTAACACATAGTTTTTATGTACAGTTACTATTAATTAAACTTGTATCTAGTTTTAATTGTGAAATTTGACCAAAAGCCAACCTTTCGGCCCTGATTGGCTTGAGCTAAGCCTTATACGAGCCCATTAGGGCCCAAATAAGGAGAAAACGTGATTCTGAAGAGCTGAGAGTAGTATTACACAGATTTTATGTATAATTACTTTTAATCAACCTTGTTTCTAGTCTTAATTATGAAGTTTGACCAAAAGTCAATCATTGATCCCCCCGATTGGCCTGAAATTGGCCATATAAAAGCCAAATAGGGCCCAAACAGATAGAAAATATGGTTCACAATAGCCTGAAATGGTATTACATAGTTTCTATGTACAAATACAACCAATTAACAATATTTCAAATCTTAATAGGGAACTTTGACTAAAAGTCAAGCTTTCAGCCCCGATGAGTCTGAACGGCCCTATAAGAGCCGAATAGGAAACAAACATGGGAAAACTTGGTTCTTAAGAGTTAAGAGTAGTATTACATAGTTACTATGGACAATTATTACCACTTAACCTCATTTCTATGGTCTTTATTGGGAAGTTTGATTAAAAGTGACTTTCAGTCCCGATTAGCCTAAGCTAGGCCTTATAAGAGCCGAATAGGTCAACAACAGGGAGAAAGTGTGTTTCTTAAGAGTCGGAGTTGTATTACATAGTTTATATACAAATACTATCAATTAAATTTATTTCAAGTCTTAACTGGAAAATTTGACCAAAAGTCAAACTTTCATCCCCAAATGGCCTGAAATAGGCCATATAAGAGCCAAATAGGGTCTAAACAGAGAGAAAACTTTATTCTCAAGAGCCGAGAGTGGTATTACATTATTCTATTACAAATACAAATTAACCTTTTTCCTGTCCTTAATTGAAAAGTTTGACCAAAAATCAAACTTTCAGCCCAAATTAGCCTAAACTATGCCTTGTAAGAGTTGAACAAGGAAAAAACAAAGGGAAATGTGGTTTTCAAGAGACGGGAGTAAGTATTGCATAGTTTCTACATAGAATTACTACGAATTAACTTTATTTCTAAATCTTATTTGGGAGTTTAACCAAAAGTCAAACTTTCAGCCCAGATTGGCTTGAACTAGGCCTTATAAGAGGCGAATCGGGCCCAAATGGAGAGAAAAAAAACATGTTTTTCAACTGCCGTGAGTAGTTTACATATTTTTTACATATAATTACTACTAATTAACCTTGTTTCTAGTCTTAATTTGGGAAGTTTAACCAAAAGTTAAATATCAGCCCCGAATGGCCTGAAGTAGGCCTTAATTGCCAAATAGGACCCAAATTGGGGAAAACATAGTTTTCAAGAATTGGGAGTTGTAAAAATTAACCTTATTTATAGTTTTTATTAGAAAGTTTGATCAAAAATCAAATCCTTTAGCCTCGATTGACTTGAATTAGGCCTTATAAAAGTCAAATAGAGCCTAAATGGGGTGACAACTTGGTTTTCAAGAGTCGGGAGTATTACAGCATAGTTTCAATATACAAGTACTACTAATTAATATAGTTTCAAGTCATAATAGGGAAGTTTGACCAAAAACCAGTCTTTCAGTCTCGATTAGACTTAACTATGCCTTATAAGAGCTCAATATGGTCCAAAAGTTAAGAAAACATGATTTTCAAGAGCGGTAAGTAGTATTTCATAGTTTTTATATACAAATGCAATAAATTAATATTTTTTAGTCTTAATTGGAAATTTGATCAAAAGTCAAAATTTCAGCCTTGATTGACTTGAACTAGGCACTATATAAGAGCCGAATAGGGCCCAAACAGGGGGAAGACATGATTTTCAAGATCTGTGAGTAGTATTACATTATTTATATATACGAATACTAATAATTAACTTTATTTCTGGTCTTAATTGGGAAGTTTTTACAAAAAGGCAAACTTTCTGCCCCGATTGGTCTGAATTAGATATTATAAGAGCCGATTGGGGCCCAAATAGGGGGAAACATGATTTTCACGAGCCGGGAATAGTATTACATAGTTTCTATTTCTAATTTCTACTAATTAACTTAATTTCTAGTCTTAATTAGAAAGTTAGATTAAAAGTCAAACTTTCAACCTCGATTGGCATGTACTAGGTCGTATAAGAGTCGAATAGAGAAACGAAGGGAAAATATGGAGTTCAAGAGCCGTGAGTAGTATTACATAGTTTCTATATACAATTACTACTAATTAACCTTGTTTCTAATCTTAATTGAAAAGTTTAGACAAAAGTCAAGCTTTCAGCCTTGATTAGCCTGAAGTAGACCTTATAAGAGCGGAACAGAGCCCATACGGGGAGAAAATAAGATTTTGAATAGTCAGTTATAGTATTACATAGTTTCTATGTGCAATTATTATTAATTAGCCATATTTATATTCTAAATTATGAAGTTTGACTAGAATTCAAACTTTCAGCCTCTATTGGTTAGAACTAGGTCTTATAAAAGCCGAGTAGGTCCAAATGATGTGAAAATGTGGTCTTCAAGGGCCTGAATAGTATTACATAGTTTTTATATATAAATACTACTATTTAAACTTGTTTCTAATTTTAGTTGAGAAGTTTGACTAAAATCCAAACTTTCAGCCCTGATTGGCCTAGGCCTTAAAAGAGCCAAATAGGGCTCAAACGGGGAGAAAATATTGTTTTCAAGATCCAGAGTAGTATTACATAGTTTCTATATACAAATTCTATTAATTAAACTTATTTCTAGTTTTAATTGGAACGTTGACCAAAAGTCAAACTTTCAGCCCTATTTGGCCTAACTAGGCCTTATTATAAGAGCCGAATAGGAAACAAATATGGGGAAAATGTAGTTCTCAAGAGTCAGCAGTAGTATTACATTGTTTTAAGCTTATATACTATCAATTTAATTTATTTCTAGTCTTAATTGGGAAGTTTAACCAAAAGTCAAATTTCAGCCCTGATTGGCCTAAACTTGGCCTTATAAGAGCCGAATAGGAAAAAACATTGGGAAAAATTGGTTCTCAAGATTCACGAATAGATTATATAGTTTATATGTACAATTACTTTTAATTAACTTTGTTACTAGTACTAATTAGAAAGTTTAACAAAAAGTCAAACTTTCGCCCCTGATTGGCCTGAATTAGGCTTTATAAGAGCCAAGTAAGGCTTAAAGGGGAGAAAACGTGGTTCTCAAGAGCCGAGAATATTATTATATTTTTTATATACAATTACTACCAATTAACCTTATTTCTAACCTTAATTGAAAAGTTTAATCAAAAAGTCAAGTTTTCATCCCTGATTGGCCTGAATTAGGCCATATAAGAGCCCAATAGGACCCAAACGGGGAGAAAACGTGGTTATCAAGATCCGGTTGTGGTATTACACACTCTCTATATACAAATACTATCAATTAACCTTCTTTCTAGTCTTAATAGAGAAGATTGATCAAAAGTCAAACTTTCAGCCCCAATAAAGACTATAAATAAGGTTATTTTTTATTAATTATTTATTGAACTATGTAATAGACATCCCAATTCTTGAAAACCGTGTTTTCCCCAATTTGGGTCATATTTGGCTCTTATTAAGGCCTACTTCGGGCCAATCAGGGCTGATATTTAAGTTTTGGTTAAACTTCCCAAATTAAGACTAGAAATAAGGTTCATTAGTAGTAATTATATGTAAAAACTATGTAAACTACTCACGGCGGTTGAAAAACATGTTTTCTACCCATTTGGGCCCGATTCGCCTCTTAGAAGGCCTAGTTCAGGCCAATCTGGGCTGAAAGTTTGACTTTTGGTCAAACTCCCAAATAAGAACTAAAAATAAAATTAATTCGTAGTAATTCTACGTAGAAACTATGCAATACTACTCCCGTCTCTTGAAAATCACATTTCCCTTTTTTTTTTTCTTATTCAGCTCTTACAAGGCATAGTTTAGGCTAATCTGCGCTGAAAGTTTGACTTTTGGTCAAACTTTCCAATTAAGGATAGGAAAAAGGTTATTTTTTATTTGTACATAGAAATAATGTAATACCACTATCGGCTCTTGAGAATAAAGTTTTCTCCCTGTTTTGGCCCTATTTTGCTCTATATAGCCTACTTCAGGCCATTCGTGGATGAAAGTTTAACTTTTGGTCAAACTTCTCAGTTAAGACTAGAAATAAATGTAATTGATAGTATTTGTACATAAACTATGTAATACAACTCCTGACTCTTGAGAAACACACTTTCTCCCTGTTGTGGACCTATTCGGCACTTATAAGGCCTAGCTTAGGCTAATTAGGACTGAAAGTCACTTTTAGTCAAACTTCCCAATAAAGACCATAGAAATGAGGTTAAGTGGTAGTAATTGTCCATAGTAACAATGTAATACTACTCAAAACTCTTAAGAACCAAGTTTTCCCCATATTTGTTCCCTATTCGGCTCTTATAAGCCTGATTTAGGCCAGGCAGGGCTGAAAGATTTACTTTAAATCAAACTTCTCAATTAAGACTAAAAGTAAATTTAATATATATATATTTGCACATGAAAACTATGTAATTCCACTTCTGGCTCTTGAAATCATGTTTTCTCCTCGTTTAGGCCCTATTCTGCAATAAGGCCTAATTCTCGCTAATAGGGGCTAAAAGTTTGACTTGATTTTTGGTCAAACTTTCCAATTGAGATTAGAAAAAGGTTAACTAGTCGTAAATTGTATATAAAATTGATGTAATACCACTCATGACTCTTGAAAACCAAGTTTTCTCCCCTTTTTGGCCTTATTCGGCTCTTATAAGGCCTAATTCAGACCAACGGGGCTGAAAGTTTGACTTTTCGTCAAATTGTCCAATTAAGAATAGAAATATTGTTAATTTGGAGTATTTGCATGTAGAAACTATGTAATACCATTTTCGGCTATTGAGAACAATATTTTCTTTCCGTTTGGGTCCTACTCGGCTCTTATATGCCAATTTCAGGCCAATCTGGGATGAATAATTGACTTTTGATCAAACTTCATAATTAAGACCAGAAAAAAGTTAATTGAAAGTAATTATATATAAAATCTGTGTAATACTACTCTCGGCTCATAAGAACCACGTTTTCTCCCTATTTGGGCCCTAATGGGCTCGTATAAGGCTTAACTCAAGCCAATAAGGCCCGAAAGTTTGGCTTTTGATCAAATTTCACAATTAAAACTAGATACAAATTTAATTAATAGTAACTATACATAAAAACTATGTGTTACTACTCCCGGTTCTTGAAACCACACTTCTAATTAAGATTAGAAAAAGGTTAAGTAGTCATAAATTGTATATAGAAATGATGTAATACCACCCACGACTCTTGAAAACTAAGTTTTCTCCTCGTTTTGGCCCTATTCGGCTCTTATAATGCCTACTTCAGACCAACCGGGGCTGAAAGTTTGACTTGTAGTCAAAGTTCTCAATTAAATTTAGAAATATTGTTAATTGGTAGTATTTGTATATGGAACTATGTAATACTATTTTCGGCTTTTGAGAACCTTATTTTCTATCCGTTGGGCCCTACTCGGCTCTTATATGGCCAATTTCAGGCCATTCGGTGATGAATGATTGACTTTTAGTCAAACTTCATAATTAAGACTAGAAACAAGGTTAATTGAAAGTAATTATACATAAAATCTGTGTAATACTACTCTCAACTCTTAAGAATCACGTTTTCTGCTTGTTTGGGCCCAAATGGGCTTGTATAAGGCTTAGCTCAAGCCAATCAGGGCCGAAAGTTTGGCTTTTGGTCAAATTTCACAATTAAAATTAGATACAAGTTTAATTGATAGTAACTGTACTTAAAAACTATGTGTTACTACTCCCGATTCTTGAAAATCACACTTTTCCCATGTTTTTTTCCTGTTCGGCTTTTATCAGGCCTAATTCAGGCCAATCGGGGCCGAAAGTTTGACTTTTGGTCAAACTTCCCAATTAAGAATAAAAAAAGCTTAACTGGAAGTAATTATACATAGAAACAATCTAATACTACTCTTGGCTCTTGAGAATCACGTTTTCTCCCCATTTGGGCTATACTCGGCTCTAATAAGGCTGAAGGCCAATCAGACTGAAAGTTTGACTTTTGGTCAAACTTCCCAATTAATACTAGAAACAAAGTTAGTTGGAAGTAATTGAACATAAAAGCTATGTAATCCTAATCCCAGCTCTTGAGAATCACGTTTTTCGCATGTTTGTTCTTAATTCAGCTCTTATAAGGCCTACTTTAGGCCAATCGAGGCTGAAAGTTTAGGTTTTTTGTAAAACTTTCAAATTAGGACTATAAATTGGTTTTTTGTCAAACTTCCCTATCATGACTTGAATCTAGATTAATTATTAGTATTGTATATTGAAACTATGCAGTAATACTCCCGACTCTTGAAAACTACTTTGTCACCCCATTTAAGCCCTATTTGGCTCTTATATCTTATAAGGCCTAGTTCAAGTAAATAGAGACTAAAGGATTTGATTTTTGATCAAACTTCCCAATAAAGACTATAAATAAGTTTAATTTTTATTAATTATACATAAAACTATGTAATACAACTCCCAATTCTTGAAAACCATGTTTTCCCAAATTTGGGTTCTATTTGGCTCTTATTAAGGCCTACTTCAGGCTAATCGGGGCTGATATTTAACTTTTAGTTAAACTTCCCAAATTAAGGCTAGAATAAGGTTAATTAGTAGTAATTATATGTAAAAACTATGTAAACTACTCACAGCAGTTGAAAAACATATTTTCTCCCCATTTGGGCCCGATTCGCCTCTTATAAGGCCTAGTTCAGGCCAATATGGGCTGAAATTTGACTTTTGGTCATAACTCCCGAATAAGAACTAGAAATAAAGTTAATTCTTAGTAAATCTATAAAGAAATTATGCAATACTACTCCCGTCTCTTGAAAACCACATTTCCCCCTATTTTTTTCCTTCAGCTCTTACAGAGCATAATTTAGGCTAATCTGGGCTGAAAGTTTGACTTTTGTCAAACTTTCCCATTAAGGAAAGAAAAAAAGTTAATTTGTATTTATACATAGAAATAATGTAATACCACTCTCAGCTCTTGAGAATAAAGTTTCCGCCCTGTTTTGGTCCAATTTGGCTCTTATATGGCCTACTTCAGGCCATTCGGGGATGAAAGTTTGACTTTTGGTCAAACTTCCCAGTTAAGACAGAAATAAATTTAATTGATAGTATTTGTACATAAACTATGTAATACAACTCCTGGCTCTTGAGAAACACACTTTCTCCCTGTTGTGGACCTATTCGGCTCTTATAAGGCGTAGCTCAGCCTAATCGGGACTGAAAGTTACCATAGAAATGAGGTTAAGTGGTAGTAATTGTCTATAGTAACTATAAAATACTACTCTTAACTCTTAAGAACCAAGTTTTCCACATGTTTGTTCCCTATTCGGCTCTTATAAGCCTGATTTAGGCCAAGCAGGGCTATAAGTTTTACTTTTAATCAAACTTCACAATTAAGACTAAAAGTAATTAAATTTATATATTTGCACATGAAAACTATGTAATTCCATTCCTGGCTCTTGAAATCATGTTTTCTCTTCGTTTAGGCCCTATTCTACAATAAGGCCAAATTCTCGCTAATCGGGGCTTAAAGTTTGACTTGATTTTTAGTCAAACTTTCTAATTAAGATTAGAAAAGGTTAACTAGTCGTAAATTGCATATAGAAACGAAGTAATACCACTCATGACTCTTGAAAACCAAGTTTTCTCCACGTTTTGGCCCTATTCGGCTCTTATAAGGCCAAGTTTAGACCAACCGGAGCTAAAAGTTTGACTTTTGGTCAAACACTCTCAGCTCTTGACAATCACGTTTTCCCAATGTTTATCCTTTATTCGGCTCATATAAGGCCCAAATCAGCACGATCGGGGCTGAAGGTTTGTCTTTTAGTCAAACTTTCTAATTAAGACTAGAAATAAGATTAGTTGATAGTATTTGTATATAAAAATTATGTAATACCACTCCCGGGTCTTAAGAACCACGTTTTCTCCCCGTTTGGGCCCTATTCGACTCTTATATGGCCTAGTTCAAACCAATCAGGTCTGAAAGTTTGATTTTTAATCAAACTTCCTAATTATTACTAGAAATAAAGTTAATTGATAGAATTCATATATTGAAACTATGTAATACCACTCATGTCCCTTAAGAACAAAGTTTTCTTCCTGTTTAGGCCCTATTCGGCTCTTATATACCCTTAAGAACAACGTTTTCTTCCTAGTTCAGACCAATCGTGGATGAAAGTTTGACTTTTAATTAAATATACCAATTATGACAAGAAGTAAGGTTAAGTGGCAGTAATTGTACATAAATATTATGTAATACTATCCCAGATTTTGAGAACCACGTTTTCCCCATGTTTGGGCCTTACTCGACTCTTATAAGGCATAGTTTAGGCCCATCAAGGTTGAAAGTTTGGCTTTTGATCAAACTCCCCAATTAAGACTAGAAATATGTTTAATTGATAGTATTTATGCATAGAAACTATGTAATACCACTCTCGGCTCTTGAAAATCATATTTCCTCCCCATTTAGGTCCCTATTTTGCTCTTAAGGCCTATTTCAGGCTATTCGGGGCAGAAAGTTTGAATTGTGACTAAACTTCCCTATTAAGAATAAAAATAAGGTAAATTGGTATTATTTATACATAGAAACTATTTAATAAGACTCACGGCTCTCGAAACCACATTTTCTCCCCGTTTATAACCTATTTGGCTCTTATAAGGCCTAGTTCAAACTAGTGGGGCTGAAAGTTTGGCTTTTGATCAATCTTCTCTATTAAGACTAGAAAGAAGGTTAATTTATAGTATTTGCACATAGAAAGTGTGTAGTACCACAACCGGATCTTGATAACCACGTTTTCTCCCTGTTTGGGTCCTATTGGGCTCTTATATGGCCTAATTCAGGCTAATCAGGGATGAAACTTGATTTTTTGATTAAACTTTCCAATTAAGGCTAGAAAAAAGGTTAATTGATAGTAATTGTATATAAAAACTATATAATAATACTCTCAGCTCCTGAGAACCACGCTTTCTTCCCTTTAAGTCTTACTCGGCTTTTATAAAGCCTAATTCAGGCCAATCTGGGGCGAAAGTTTGACTTTTTGTTAATTTTCCAATTAATACTAGAAACAAAGTTAATTGAAAGTAATTGTACATATAAACTATGTAATACTGCTCATGACTCCTGAGAACCAATTTTCCCCACTATTTTTTCCCTGTTCGGCTCCTATAAGGCCAAGTTTAGGCCAATCAGCGCTGAAATTTGGCTTTTAGTTAAACCTCCCAATTAAGACTAGAAATAAATTTAATTGATAGTATTTGTGCTTAGAAATAATGTAATACTACTGCTGACTCTTAAGAACCACATTTTCCCCATATTTGTTTCCTATTCGGCTCTTATAAGGCCTAGTTAGGCCAAATCGGGCTGAAAGTCTGACTTTTGATCAAACTTTCCAATTAAGGCTAGAAATAAGTTTAATTAATAGTATTTGTATATAGAAACTATGTAATACTACTCTCGGATCTTGAAAACAATATTTTCTCCCCTTTTGAGCCTTGGCTCTTAAAAGGCCTAGTTTAGGCCAATCAGGGTTGAAAGTTTGGTTTTTAGTCAAACTCTCAATTAAGATTAGAAACACATTTAATTAGTAGTATTTGTATATAAAAACTATGTAATACTACACAGGCCCTTGAAGACCACGTTTTCACATCATTTGGACCCTACTCGGCTTTTATAAGACCTAGTTCTGATCAATGAGGCTGAAAGTTTGAATTTTAGTCAAACTTCATAATTTAGAGTACAAATATGGCTAATTAATAGTAATTGCACATAGAAATTATGTAATACTGCTACCGACTATTCAAAATCTTATTTTCTCCCCGTTTGGGCTCTATTCCGCTCTTAAAAGGTCTAGTTCAGGCTAATCGAGGCTGAAAGCTTGACTTTTGTCCAAACTTTCTAATTAAAATTAGAAACAAGTTAATAAGTAGTAATTGTAATACTACTGCTGACTCTTGAGAACTACATTTTCCCCATATTTATTTCCTATTCGGCTCTTATAAGGCCTAATTAGGCCAAATAGGGCTGAAAGTTTGACTTTTGGTCAAACGTTCCAATTAAAACTAGAAATAAGTTTAATTAATAGAATTTGTATATAGAAACTATGTAATACTACTCTGGATCTTGAAAATAATATTTTCTCCCCGTTTGAGCCCTATTTGGCTCTTTTAAGGCCTAGGCCAATCAGGGCTGAAAGTTTGGTTTTTAGTCAAACTTCTCAGTTAAAATTAGAAACAAGTTTAATTAGTAGTATTTATATATAAAAACTATGTAATACTATTCAGGCCCTTGAAGACCACGTTTTCACATCATTTGGACCTACTCGGCTTTTATAAGATCTAGTTCTAACCAATAGAGGCTGAAAGTTTGAATTCTTGTCAAACTTCAAAATTTAGAGTATAAATATGGCTAATTAATAATAATTGCACATAGAAACTATGTAATACTATAACTGACTATTCAAAATCTTATTTTCTCCCCGTATGGGCTCTGTTCCGCTCTTATAAGGTCTACTTCAGGCTAATCAAGGCTGAAAGCTTGACTTTTGTCTAAACTTTTCAATTAAGATTAGAAACAAGGTTAATTAGTAGTAATTGTATATAGAAATTATGTAATACTATTCACGACTCTTGAACCCCATGTTTTCCTCTCATTTCTCTATTCGGCTCTTATACGGGTACATGCCAATCGGGGCTGAAATTTTGACTTTTGGTCAAACTTTCTAATTAAGACTAGAAATAAAGTTAATTAGTAGAAATTAGAGATAAAAACTATGTAATATTATTCCTGGCTCGTGAGAACCAAGTTTCCCCCCTTTTTGGGCCCCAATCGGCTCTTATTAGATATAATTTAGACCAATCTGGGCAGAAAGTTTGCCTTTTGGTAAAAATTCCCAATTAAGACCAGAAATAAAGTTAATTATTATTTTTTGTATATAAAAATAAAGTAATACTACTCACAGATCTTGAAAACCATGTCTTCCCCCTGTTTGGACCCTATTCGGCTCTTATAGGGCCTAGTTCAAGTCAATCAAGGCTGAAATTTTGACTTTTAATCAAATTTTCAATTAAGACTAAAAAAAGGTTAATTTATTGCATTTGTATATAAAAACTACGTAATACTACTTACGGCTCTTGAAAATCATGTTTTCTTAACTTTTGGACCCTATTCAGCTCATAAGGCATAGTTAAGTCTAATCGAGACTGAAAGATTGGTTTTTGGTCAAACTTCCCTATTAAGACTTGAAACTAGGTTATTTAGTAGTAATTGTATATTGAAACTATTCATGAATACTCCCGACTCTTGAAAACCATGTTGTCACCCCATTTAGGCCCTATTTGGCTCTTATAAGACCTAGTTCATGTCAATCGAGACTAAAAGATTTGATTTTTGATCAAACTTCCCAATAAAGCCCATAAATAAGGTTAATTTTTATTAATTATATATAAAACTATGTAATATAACTCCCAATTCTTGAAAACCATGTTTTCCCCAATTTGGGTCCTATTTGGCTCTCATTAAGCCTACTTCAGGCCAATCTGGGCTTATATTTAACTTTTGATTAAACTTCCCAAATTAAGACTAGAAATAAGGTTAATTAGTAGTAATTATATGTAAAATCTATGTAAACTACTCATGGCAGTTGAAAAACATATTTTCTCCCATTTTGGGCCCGATTCACCTCTTATAAGGCCTAGTTCAGGCCAATTTAGGCTGAAAGTTTGACTTTTGGTCGAACCCCTAAATAAGAACTAGAAATAAAGTTAATTCGTAGTAATTCTACATAGAAACTATGCAATACTAATCTCGTCTCTTGGAAACCACATTTCCTACTATTTTTTCCTTGTTCAGCTCTTACAAGGCATAGTTTAAGCTAATCTGGGCTGAAAGTTTGACTTTTGGTCAAACTTTCCATTTAAGGACAGGAAAAAGGTTAATTTGTATTTGTACATAAAATAATGTAATACCATTCTCGGCTCTTGAGGATAAAGTTTTCTCCCTGTTTTGGCCCTATTTGGCTCTTATATGGCCTACTTCAGGCCATTCGGGGATGAAAGTTTGACTTTTGGTCAAACTTCCCAGTTAAGACTAGAAATAAATTTAATTGATAGTATTTGTACATAAACTATGTAATACAACTCCTGGCTCTTGAGAAACACACTTTCTCCCTATTGTCGACCTATTCGGCTTTTATAAGGCCTAGCTCAGGCTAATCGGGACTGAAAGTCACTTTTAGTCAAACTTCCTAATAAAGACCATAGAAATGAGGTTAAGTGGTAGTAATTGTCCATATTAACTATATGTAATACTACTCTTAACTCTTAAGAATAAAGTTTTCCCCATGTTTGTTCCCTATTTGGCTCTTATAAGCCTGATTTAGGCTAAGCGGAGCTGAAAGTTTTACTTTTAATCAAACTTCTCAATTAAGACTAAAAGTAAGTTTAATTTATGTATTTGTACATGAAAACTATGTAATTCCACTCCTGGCTCTTGAAATCATGTTTTCTCTTCGTTTAGGACCTATTCTGCAGTAAGGCCTAATTTTCGCTAATCAGGGCTGAAAGTTTGACTTGATTTTTGTCAAACTTTCCAGTTAAGATTAGAAAAAGGTTAACTAGTCGTAAATTTTATATAAAAATGATGTAATACCACTCACGACTCTTGAAAACCAAGTTTTCTTCCCGTTTTGGCCCTATTCGGCTCTTATAAGGCCTAATTCAGAGCAACCGGGCTGAAAGTTTGACTTTTAGTCAAAGTTCCTAATTAAGATTAGAAATATTGTTAATTGGTAGTATTTGTACATAGAAACTAGTAATACTATTTTCGGATATTGAGAACCATATTTTCTATCCGTTTGGGCCCTACTCGGCTCTTATATGGCCAATTCAGGCCAATCGGGGATAATGATTGACTTTTGGTCAAACTTCATAATTAAGACTAGAAACAAGGTTAATTGAAAGTAATTAAACATAAAATCTGTGTAATACTACTCTAGGCTCTTAAGAACCACATTTTCTCCCTGTTTGGGCCCTAATGGGCTCGTTTAAGGCTTAGCTCAAGCCAATCAAGGCCGAAAGTTTGGCTTTTGGTCAAATTTCATAATTAAAACTAGATACAACTTTAATTAATAGTAACTGTACATATAAACTATGTGTTACTACTTCCAGTTCTTGAAGATCACACTTTCCCCATGTTTTTCCCTAATCGGCTTTTATCAGACCTAGTTCAGGCCAATCGGGGCCGAAAGTTTGACTTTTTGTCAAACTTCCCAACTAAGACTAGAAAAAAGCTTAATTGGTAGTAATTATATATAGAAACAATCTAATACTACTCTCAGCACTTGATAATCATATTTTCTCCCCATTTGGGCTATTCTTGGCTCTAATGGCTGAAGGCCATTAAACTGAAAGTTTGACTTTTGGTCAAACTTCCTAATTAATTCTAGAAACAAAGTTAGTTAGAAGTAATTGAACATAAAAGCTATGTAATACTAATCCCAGCTCTTGAGAACCACGTTTTTCCCATGTTTGTTCTTAATTCGGCTCTTATAAGGCCTAGTTTAGGCCAATCGGGGCTGAAAGTTTGGCTTTTTGGTAAAACTTTCAAATTAAGACTATAAATTAGTTTAATTGATAGTAATTTTTATATAGAAACGATGTAATACCACTCTCGGCTTTGAAAAGCACGTTTTCTCCCCCAGTTTAGGCCCTATTCGGCTCTTTTAAGGCCTATTTCTGGCCAATCGGGGGCTTAAAGTTTGACTTTGGTCAAACTTTCCAATTAAGATTAGAAGTAAGGTTAATTGGTAGTATTTGTGCATAGAAACTATGTAATACAACTCATGGCTATTGACAACCTTGTTTTCTCCCTGTTTGGGGAATGTTTGAATTTTGGTCAAACTTCTCAATTGACACTAGAAATAAGGTTAATTGGAAGTAACTGTACATAGAAACTATGTAATACTACTCCCGGCTCGTAAAATCCACGTTTTATTCTTGTTCGGGCCCTACACGGCTCATATAAGGCTTATTTCAGTCAATCAGGGTTGAACCTTGGTTTTTAGTCAAACTTCTCATTGAAGACTAAAAATAAGCTTAATTAATAGTAATTGTACTTAGAAACTATGTAATGCCACTCTCAGCTCTTGAAAATCACATTTTCCCCATGTTTATTCTTTATTCGGCTCTTATAAGGCCCAAATCAGCCCAATCAGGGCTGATGGTTTGTTTTTTGGTCAAACTTTCTAATTAAGACTAGAAATAAGATTAGTTGGTTGTATTTTTACATAGAAATTATGTAATATCACTCCTGGGTCTTAAGAACCACGTTTTCTCCCCGTTTGGGCCCCATCGGCTCTAATATGGCCTAGTTCAAACCAATCAGGGCTGAAGTTTGATTTTTGATCAAACTTCCTAATTATTACTAGAATTAGTTTAATTGATAGAATTTATATATTGAAACTATGTAATATCATTCCTATCTCTTAAGAACGAAGTTTTCTTCCCGTTTGGGCCCTATACGGCTCTTGTATGCCCTTAAAAATAACGTTTTCTTCTAGTTTAGGCCAATCGTGGATGAAAATTTGACTTTTAGTTAAATATACCAATTTATGACTAGAATTGAAGTTTAGTGGTAGTAATTGTACATAAATATTATGTAATACTATTCCCGAATCTTGAGAACCACGTTTTCCCCATGTTTGGGCCTCACTCGGCTCTTATAAGGCAAGTTTAGGCCCATCAAGGTTGAAAGTTTGGCTTTTTGTCAAACTTCCCAATTAAGACTAGAAATAAATTTAATTGATAGTATTTGTACATAGAAACTATGTAATACCACTCTCAGCTCTTGAAAATCATATTTTCTCACCGTTTAGGCCCCTCTTAAGGCCTATTTCAGGTTATTTAGGGCTGAAAGTTTGAATTGTGACCAAACTTTCTAATTAAGACTAAAAATAAAGTAAATTGGTATTATTTATACATATAAACTATTTAATAAGACTCACGGCTCTCGAAAATCATATTTTCTCCCAGTTTAGAACCTATTTGGCTCTTATAAGGCCTAGTTTAAACTAATTGGGGCTGAAAGTTTGACTTTTGATCAATCTTCTCTATTAAGACTAGAAAGAAGGTTAATTGATAGTATTTGTATATAGAAAGTGTGTAATACCACAATCAGATCTTGATAACGATGTTTTCTCCCCGTTTAGGTCCTATTAGGCTCTTATATAGCCTAATTCAGGCCAATCAGGGATGAAAACTTGACTTTTTGATTAAACTTTCCAATTAAGGCTAAAAACAAGTTAATTGGTAGTAATTATATATAAAACTATATAATAATACTTTCGTCTCTTGAGAACCACGTTTTCTCCCCTTTAAGCCTTACTCGGCTCTTACAAAGCGTAATTCAGGCCAATCAGGTGCGAAAGTTTGACTTTTTGTTAAACTTTCCAATTAATACAAGAAACAAAGTTAATTGAAAGTAGTTGTACATATAAACTATGTAATACTGCTCGTGACTCCTAAGAACCAATTTTTCCCAATATTTGTTCCCTATTCGGCTCCTATAAGGCCAAGTTTAGGCCAATCAGGGCTGAAATTTGGCTTTTAGTTAAACTTACCAATTAAGATTAGAAATAAATTTAATTGATAGTATTTGTGCTTAGAAACAATGTAATATTACTGCTGACTCTTGAGAACCACATATTCCCCATATTTGTTTCCTATTCAGCTCTTATAAGGCCTAGTTAGGCCAAATCGGGCTGAAAGTTTGACTTTTGGTCAAACTTTCCAATTAAGAGTAGAAATAAGTTTAATTTATAGTATTTATATATATAAACTATGTAATACAACTCTCGGATCTTGAAAATAATATTTTCTCCCTGTTTGAGACCTACTTGGCTCTTATAAGGCCTAGTTTAGGCCAATTAGGGCTGAAAGTTTAGTTTTTAGTCAAACTTCTCAATTAAGATTAGAAACAAGTTTAATTAGTAGTATTTGTATATAAAAACTATGTAATACTACTCAGGCCATTGAAGACCGCGTTTTCACATCATTTGGACCCTACTCGGCTTTTATAAGACCTAACTCTGACCAGTAGAGGCTGAAAGTTTGAATTTTAGATAAACTTCATAATTTAGAGTACAAATAAGGCTAACTAATAGTAATTGCACAAAGAAACTATGTAACTACCGACTATTCAGAATCTTATTTTCTCCCCGTTTGGTCTCTATTCTGCTCTTATAAGGTCTAGTTCGGGTTAATCGAGGCTGAAAGCTTGACTTTTGTCCAAACTTTCTAGTTAAAATTAGAAACAAGGTTAATAAGTAATAATTGTATATAGAAACTATGTAATACTGCTCACGGCTTAAACCCCATGTTTTCCCCTCATTTCTATATTCGGCTCTTATACGGCCTAGTACATGCCAATCGGGCTGAAAGTTTGACTTTTGGTTAAACTTTCTAATTAAGACTAGAAATAAAGTAATTAGTAGAAATTAGAAATAGAAACTATGTAATACTATTTTTGGCTCGTGAAAACCATGTTTCCCCCTGTTTGGCCCTAATCGGCTCTTATAAGATCTAATTCAGACGAATCGGGACAGAAAGTTTGCCTTTTGGTAAAATTCCCAATTAAGTGCAGAAATAAAGTTAATTATTAGTATTCGAATATAGAAATAATGTAATATTACTTACAGATCTAGAAAACCATGTCTTTCCCCTGTTTGGGCCCTATTCGGCTCTTATAGGGCCTAGTTCTAGTCAATCAAGGTTGAAATTTTGACTTTTGATCAAATTTCCAATTAAGACTAAAAAAAGGTTAATTTATTGCGTTTGTATATAAAAACTACGTAATACTACTTACGGCTCTTGAAAATCATGTTTTCTTAACTTTTGAACCCTATTCAGCTTTTATAAGGCATAGTTAAGTCTAATCGAGACTGAAAGATTGGTTTTTGATCAAACTTCCCAATTAAGACTTGAAACTAGGTTCATTAGTTGTAATTGTATATTTAAACTATGCAGTAATACTCCCGACTCTTGAAAACCACGTTGTCACCCCATTTAGGCCCTATTTGGCTCTTATAAGGCCCAGTTCAAGTCAATCGAGGTAAAGGATTTGATTTTTGATCAGACTTCCCAATAAAGACTATAAGGTTAATTTTTATTATTATATATAGAACTATGTAATACAACTCTCAATTCTTGAAAACCATGTTTTCCCCAATTTAGGTTATTTGGCTCTTATTAAGGCCCTTCAGGCCAATCGGGGCTGATATTTAACTTTTCGTTAAACATTCCAAATTAAGACTAGAAACAAGGTTAATTAGTAGTAATTATATGCAAAAACTATGTAAACTACTCACGACAGTTCGAAAAGTATATTTTCTCGATTCGCCTCCTATAAGGTCTAGTTCAGGCCAATCTGGGCTGAAAGTTTGACTTTTAGTCAAACTCCCAAATAAGAACTAAATATAAAGTTAATTCATAGTAATTCTACATAGAAACTATGCAAACTACTCCCGTCTCTTGAAAACCACATTTCCCCCTGTTTTTTCCTTATTCAGCTTTTACAAGGCATAGTTTAGGCTAATCTAGGCTGAAAGTTTGACTTTTGGTCAAACTTTCCAATTATGGACAGGAAAAAGGTTAATTTGTATTTGTACATAGAAATAATGTTATACCACTCTCGGCTCTTGAAAATAAAGTTTTCTCCCAGTTTTGGCCCTATTTGCTCTTATATGGCCTACTTCAGGCCATTTGGGGATGAAAGTTTGACTTTTGGTCAAACTTCCTAGTTAAAGATTAGAAATAAATTTAATTGATAGTATTTGTACATAAACTATGTAATACAACTCCTGACTCTTGAGAAACACACTTTCTCCCTGTTGGGGACTTATTCGGCTCTTATAAGGCCTAGCTCAGGCTAATCGGGACTGAAAGTCACTTTTAGTCAAACTTCCCAGTAAAAACCATAGAAATGAGGTTAAGTGGTAGTAATTGTCCATAGTAACTATGTAATACTACTCTTAACTCTTAAGAACTAAGTTTTCCCCATGTTTGTTCCCATTCGGCTCTTATAAGCTGATTTAGGCCAGCGGGGCTGAAAGTTTTACTTTAAATCAAGCTTCTCAATTAAGACTAAAAGTAAGTTTAATTTATATATTTGCACATGAAAACTATGTAATTCCACTCCTGGCTCTTAAAATCATGTTTTCTCCTCGTTTAGGCCCTATTCTGCAATAAGGCCTAATTCTCGCTAATCGGGGCTGAAAGTTTGACTTGATTTTTATTTAAACTTTCCAATTGAGATTAGAAAAAGGATAACTAGTCGTGAATTGTACATAAAAACGATGTAATACCTCTCACGACTCTTGAAAACCAAGTTTTCTCCCTGTTCTGGCCTTATTCGGCTCTTATAAGGCCTAATTCAGACCAGCCAGGGCTGAAAGTTTGACTTTTGGTTTAAGTTCTCAATTAAGATTAGAAATATTGTTAATTGGTAGTATTTGTACATAGAAACTATGTAATACCATTTCTGGCTATTGAGAACCATATTTTCGATCCGTTTGGGCCTACTCAACTCTTATATGGCCAATTTCAGGCCAATCGGGGATATAATTGACTTTTTGATCAAACTTCATAATTAAGACTAGAAATAAGGTTAATTGAAAGTAATTATACATAAAATCTGTGTAATACTACTCTCGACTATTTAGAAATCACGTTTTCTCCCTGTTTGGACCCTAATGGGCTCGTATAAGGCTTAGCTCAAGCCAATCGGGCCGAAAGTTTGGCTTTTGGTCAAATTTCACAATAAAAACTAGATACAAGTTTAATTAATAGTAACTGTACATAAAAACTATGTGTTACTACTCCCGGTTCTTAAAACGATACTTTCCCCATGTTTTTTCCCTATTCGGCTTTTATCAGCCTAGTTCAGACCATCTGGGTTGAAAGTTTGTCTTTTGGTCAAACTTCCCAATTAAGACTAGAAAAAAGCTTAATTGGCAGTAATTATACATAGAAACAATGTAATACTACTCTCGGCTCTTGAAAATCACCTTTTCTCCCCATTTGGGCTATACTCGACTCTAATAAGGCTGAAGGCCAATCAGACTGAAAGTTTGACTTTTGGTCAAACTTCCCAATTAATACTAAAAACAAAGTTAGTTGGAAGTAATTGAACATAAAAGCTATGTAATAATCCCAGCTCTTGAGAACCACGTTTTTCCCATGTTTGTTCTTAATTCGGCTCTATAAGGCCTAGTTTAGGCCAATCAGGGCTGAAAGTTTGGCTTTTTAGTAAAACTTTCAAATTAAGACTATAAATTAGTTTAATTGATAGTTATTTTTATATAGAAACTATGTTATACAACTCTAGGCTTTTGAAAAGCACGTTTTCTCCCAGTTTAGGCCCTATTCGGCTCTTATAAGGCTTAGTTCTGGCCAATCGAGGGAAAGTTTGACTTTAGTCAAACTTTCCAATTAAGACTAGAAGTAAGGTTAATTGGTAGTATTTGTACATAGAAATTATATAATACAACTTATGGCTATTGACAACCATATTTTCTCCGTGTTTGGGCCTTATTCGACTCTTATATGACTTAGCTAAGGCCAATAGGGGATGATGTTTGAATTTTGGTCAAACTTCTCAATTGACACTAGAAACAAGGTTAATTAGAAGTAACTGAATATAGAAACTATGTAATATTACTCCCGCCTCTTGATAACTACCTTTTATTCTTTTTTTGGTCCTACACAGCTCTTTTAAGGTCTAGTTCAGTCAATCAGGGTTGAACCTTATCTTTAGTCAAACTTCACATTTAAGACTAAAAGAAGCTTAATTAGTAGTAATTGTACATAGAAACTATGTAATGTCACTCTCAGCTCTTGAAATCACGTTTTCCCCATGTTTATTCTTTATTCGGCTCATATAAGGCCCAAATCAGCCCAATCGAGGCTGAAGGTTTGTCTTTTGATCAAACTTTCTAATTAAGATTAGAAATAATATTAGTTGGTAGTATTTGTACATAGAAAATATGTAATACCACTCCGAGTCTTAAGAACCACGTTTTCTACCCATTTGGGCCCTATTCGGCTCTTATATGGCCTAGTTCAATCCAATCAGGGCTGAAAGTTTGATTTTTGATCAAACTTCCTAATTATTACTAGAAATTAGGTTAATTGATAGAATTTATATATTGAAACTATGTAATCCCACACCTGTCTCTTAAGAACGAAGTTTTTTTCCTGTTTGGGCCCTATTCGGCTCTTATATGCCCTTAAGAATAATGTTTTCTTCCTAATTCAGGCCAATCGTGGATGAAATTTTGACTTTTAGTTAAATATACCAATTATAACTAGAATAAGGTTAAGTGGTAGTAATTGTATATAAATATTATGTAATACTACTCCCTGGATCTTGAGAACCACGTTTTCCCCATGTTTGGGCCTTACCCGGCTCTTATAAGGCATAGTTTAGAACCATCAAGGTGAAAGTTTGGCTTTTGGTCCAACTTCCCAATTAACACTAAAAATAAGTTTAATTTAGAGTATTTGTATATAGAAACTAGTAATACCACTCTTGGCTCTTGAAAATTATGTTTCCTCCCTGTTTAGGCCCCTATTTGGCTCTTAAGCCTATTTCAGGCTATTCGGGGCTGAAATTTTGAATTGTGACCAAACTTCCCAATTAAGACTAAAAACAAGGTAATTGGTATTATTTATACATAGAAACTATTTAATAAGACTCACGTCTCTCGAAAATCACATTTTCTCCCCGTTTAGAACCTATTTGGCTCTTATAAGGCAATTCAAACTAGTTAGGCTTGAAAGTTTGACTTTTGATCAATCTTTTCTATTAAGACTAGAAAGAAGGTTAATTGATAGTATTTGTACGTTCAAACCACAACTGGATCTTGATAACCACGTTTTCTCCCTATTTAGGTTCTATTGGGCTCTTATATGACCTAATTCAGGCCAATTAAAGATGAAAACTTGACTTTTTGATTAAACTTTTCAATTAATACTAGAAATAAAGTTAATTGAAAGTAATTGTACATATAAACTATGTAATACTACTCGTGACTCCTAAGAACCAATTTTTCCCATTGTTTGTTCCCTATTCGGCTCCTACAAGGCCAAGTTTAGGCCAATCAGGGCTGAAATTTGGCTTTTGGTTAAACTCCCAATTAAGACTAGAAATAAATTTAATTGATAGTATTTGTGCTTAGAAACAATGTAATACTACAGCTGACTCTTGAGAACCACATTTTCCCCATATTTGTTTCCTATTCGGCTCTTATAAGGTCTAGTTAGGTCAAATTGGGCTGAAAGTTTGACTTTTGGTCAAACTTTCCAATAAGACTAGAAATAAGTTTAATGAATAGTATTTGTATATAGAAACTATATAATACTACTCTCAAATCTTGAAAACAATATTTTCTTCCCGTTTGAGTCCTACTTGGCTCTTATAAGGCCTAGTTTAGGCCAATCAGGGCTGAAGTTTGATTTTTAGTCAAACTTTTCAATTAAGATTAGAAAATAGTTTAATTAGTCGATTTATATATATAACTTATAATACTACTCAGGCCCTTGAAGACCATGTTTTCACATCATTTGGACCCTACTCGGCTTTTATATGACCTAGTTCTGACAAAGGCTGAAAGTTTGAATTTTAGTCAAACTTCATAATTTAGAGTAGCCTAATAGTAATGCACATTGAAACTATGTAATACTATTACTTACTATTCAAAATCTCATTTTCTCCCCATTTGGGCTCTATTCCGCTCTTATAAGGTCTAGTTCAGGCTAATCGAGGCTGAAAGCTTAACTTTTGTCCAAACTTTTCAATTAAGATTGAAACAAGGTTAATAAGTTGTAATTGTATATAGAAACTATGCAATACTACTCACGGCTCTTGAACCCCATGTTTTCTCCTCGTTTCTCTATTCGCTCTTATACGGCCTAATACATGCCAATCGGGGCTGAAAGTTTGACTTTTGGTCAAAAGTTCTAATTAAGATTAGAAATAAAGTTAATTAGTTCCTTAGAAATAGAAACTATGTAATACTATTCCCGACTCGTGAAAACCATGTTTTACCCCTGTTTGGGCCCCAATCGGCTCTATAAGATCTAATTCAGACCAATTGGGGCAGAAAGTTTGCTTTTGGTAAAATTTCAAATTAAGACCAAAAATAAAGTTCATTATTAGTATTCGTATATAGAATAATGTAATACTACTCACAGATCTTGAAAACCATGTCTTCCCCCTGTTTCGGCCCTATTCAGCTCTTATAGGGCCTAGTTCAAGTCAATCAAGGTAGAAATTTTGACTTTTGACCAAAAAAGGTTAGTTTATTGCATTTTTATAAAAAACTACGTAATACTACATATGGCTCTTGAAAATCATGTTTTCTTAACTTTTGATCCCTATTCCCACATAAGGCATAGTTAAGTCTAATCGAGACTGAAAGATTGGTTTTTGGTCAAACTTTCCTATTAAGACTTGAAACTAAGTTAATTAGTAATAACTGTATATTGAAAAACTTTGCAATAATACTCCGACTCTTGAAAACCACGTTGTCACCCTATTTAGACCCATTTGGCTCTTATAAGGCCTAGTTCAAGTCAATCGAGGCTAAAGGATTTGATTTTGATCAAGCTTCCAATAAAGACTATAATAAGGTTAATTTTTATTATTATATATAGAACTATGTAATACAACTCCTAATTCATGAAAACTATGTTTTTCCCCAATTTGGGTCCTATTGGCTCTTATTAAGGCCTACTTCAGGCAATCGGGCTGATATTTAACTTTTGGTTAAACTTCCCAAATTAAGACTAGAATAAGGTTAATTAGTAGTATTATTATATATAGAAACTATGTAATACTACTTCCAGTTCTTGAAAATCACATTTTCTCTTGTTTAGGCCCTATTTCGGCTCTTATAAGGCCTAGTTCAGTCTATATAGGACTGAAAGTTTGACTTTGATCAAACTTCTCAATTAAGACTAGAAATAAGGTTAGTTAGTCGTAATTATACATAGAAACTATGTGATACTACTCCCGTCTCTTCGAAACCACATTTCCCCCCTGTTTTTTTCCTTGTTCAGCTCTTACAAGGCATAGTCTAGGATAATTTGGGCTGAAAGTTTGACTTTTGGTCAAACTTTCAATGAAGGACAGGAAAAAGGTTAATTTTTTTTGTACATAGAAATAATGTAATACCACTCTCGGCTCTTGAGAATAGTTTTTCTCCCTGTTTTGGCCCTATTTGGCTCTTATATGGCCTACTTCAGACCATTCGGGGATGAAAGTTTGACTTCCTGTCAAACTTCCCAGTTAAGACTAGAAATAAATTTAATTAATAGTTCAGACTAATCGGGACTGAAAGTTACTTTAGTCAAACTTCCTAATAACACCATAGAAATTAGGTTAAGTGGTAGTAATTGTCCATGTAACTATGTAATACTACTCAAAACTCTTAAGAACCAAGTTTTCCCCCATGTTTGTTCCCTATTCGGCTCTTATAAGCCTGATTTAGGCTAAGCGGAGCTGAAAGTTTTTTTTTAATCAAACTTCTCAATTAAGACTAAAGTAAGTTTAATTTATGTATTTGTACATACAAAATATGTAATTCCTCTCCTGGCTCTTAAATCCTGTTTTTCTCTTCGTTTAGGACCTATTCTACAGTAAGGCCTAATTCTCGCTAATTGGGCTGAAAGTTTGACTTGATTTTTGGTCAAACTTTCCATTTAAGATTAGAAACAGTTAACTAGTCGTAAATTGTTTATAGAAATGATGTAATACCACTCACGACTCTTGAAAACCAATTTTTCTCCCGTTTTGGCTCTATTCGGCTCTTATAAGGCCTAGTTCAGAGCAACCGGGGCTGAAAGTTTGACTTTTGGTCAAAGTTCTCAATTAAGATTAGAAATATTGTTAATTGGTAGTATTTGTACATAGAAACTATGTAATACCATTTTCGGATATTGAGAACCATATTTTCTATCAGTTTGGGCCCTACTCGGCCCTTATATGGCTAATTTCAGGCCAATCAGGGATGAATGATTGACTTTTGGTCAAACTTCATAATTAAGACAAGAAATAAGGTTATTGAAAGTAATTATACATAAAATCTGTGTAATACTGCTCTCGCTCTTAAGACCACGTTTTCTCCTATTTGGGCCCTAATGGCTCGTATAAGGCTTAGCTCAAGCCAATCAGGCCGAAAGTTTAGTTTTTGGTCAAATTTCATAATTAAACTAGATACAAGTTTAATTAATAGTAACTTACATAAAAACTATGTGTTACTACTCTCGTTTCTTGAAAATCACACTTTCCCTATGTTTTTTCCCTAATCGGCTTTTATCAGGCCTAGTTCAGGCCAATCGGGGCCGAAAGTTTGACTTTTGGTCAAACTTCTCAATTAAGACTAGAAAAAAGCTTAATTGGTAGTAATTATACATTGAAACAATCTAATACTACTCTCAATTATTACTAAAAATTAGGTTAATTGATTGAATTTATATATTGAACTATGTGATACCACTCCTATCTCTTAAGAACGAAGTTTTCTTCCTGTTTGGGCCCTATTCGGCTCTTATATGCTTAAGAACAATGTTTTCTTCTCCTAATTCAGGCCAATCGTGGATGAAAGTTTGACTTTTAGTTAAATATACCAATTATGACTAGAAGTAAGGTTAAGTGGTAGTAATTGTACATAAATATTATGTAATACTACTCCCGGATCTTGAGAACACGTTTTCCCCATATTTGGGCCTTACTCGGCTCTTATAAGGCAAGTTTAGGCCCATCAAGGTTGAAAGTTTGGCTTTTGGTCAAACTTCCCAATTAAGATTAGAAATAAGTTAATTGATATTATTTGTACATAGAAACTATGTAATACCAATCTCGGCTCTTGAAAATCAAGTTTCCTTCTCGTTTAGACCCCTATTTGGCTCTTTGGCCTATTTCAGGCTATTCGGGGGGAAAGTTTGAATTGTGACCAAACTTCCCTATTAAGACTAAAAACAAGGTAAATTGGTATTATTTATACATAGAAACTATTTAATAAAACTCACGGCTCTCAAAAACCATATTTTTTCCCCGTTTAGAACCTATTTGGTTCTTATAAGACCTAGTTCAACCTAGTTAGGGCTGAAAGTTTGACTTTTGATCAATCACTCTATTAAGACTAGAATGAAGGTTATAGATAGTATTTTACATAGAAATTTTAATACCACAACCGGATCATGATAACCACGTTTTCTCTCGTTTGGGTCCTATTGGGCTCTTATATGACCTAATTCAGGCCGATTAGGGATGAAAACTTGACTTTTTAGTTAAACTTTTCAATTAGTCTAGAACAAGGTTAATTGGTAGTAATTGTATATAAAAATATATAATAATACTCTCAGTTCTTGCGAAACCACATTTTCTCGCCTTTAAGCCTTACTCAGCTCTAATAATGCTAATTCAGGCCAATCAGGGGGAAAGTTTGACTTTTTGTTAAACTTTCCAATTAATACTAGAAACAAAGTTAATTGAAAGTAATTATACATATAAACTATGTAATACAGCTCGTGACTCCTGAGAACCAATTTTTCCCAATGTTTGTTTCCTATTCAGCTCCTATAAGGCTAAGTTTAGGCCAATCAGGCTGAAATTTGGCTTTTGGTTAAACATCCCAATTAAGACTAGAAAATAAATTTATTGATAGTATTTGTGCTTAGAAACAATATAATACTACTGCTGACTCTTGAGAACCATATTTTCCCCATATTTGTTTCCTATTCGGCTCTTATAAAGCCTAATTAGGCCAAATTGGGCTGAAAGTTTAACTTTTAGTCAAACTTTCAATCAAGACTAGAAATAAGTTTAATTAATAGTATTATATATTAAAACTATGTAATACACTCTCAGACCTTGAAAACAATATTTTCTCCCCGTTTGAGCCCTACTTGGCTCTAATAAGCCTAGTTTAGGTCAATCAGGGATGAAAGTTTGGTTTTTAGTCAAACTTCTCAATTAAGATTAGAACAAGTTTAATTAGTAGTATTTATATATAAAAACTATGTAATACTACTTAGGCCTTGAAGACCATTTTTTCACATCATTTGGACCCTACTCGACTTTTATAAGACCGAGTTCTGACCAATAGATGCTGAAAGTTTGAATTTTTAGTCAAACTTCATAATTTAGAGTACAAATAAGGCTAATTAATAGTAATTGCACATAGAAACTATGTAATACTACTACCGACTATTCAAATCTTATTTTCTCCCCGTTTGGTTTTAGGCCAAATTTCATAATTAAAACTAGATACAAATTTAATTAATAGTAACTATACATAAAAGCTATGTGTTACTACTCTCGGTTCTTGAAAACCACACTTTCCCCATGTTTTTTCCTATTCGTCTTTTATCAGGCCTAGTTCAGGCCAATCAGGGCCGAAAGTTTGACTTTTGATCAAACTTCCCAATTAAGACTAAAAAAACTTAATTGGTAGTAATTTTACATAAAAACAATCTAATACTACTCTCGGCTCTTGAGAATCACGTTTTCTCCCCATTTGGGCTATACTCGGCTCTAATAAGGCTAAAGGTCAATAAGACTGAAAGTTTGACTTTTGGTCAAACTTCCCAATTAATAGTAGAAACAAAGTTAGTTGGAAGTAATTGAACATAAAAGCTATGTAATACTAATCCCAGCCTTAAGAATCACGTTTTTCTCTTGTTTGTTCTTAATTCGGCTCTTATAAGGCCTAGTTTAGGCCAATCGAGGCTGAAAGTTTAGGTTTTTTGTAAAACTTTCAAATTAAGACTATAAATTAGCTTAATTGATAGTTATTTTTTTTATAAAACTATGTAATTCCACTCTCAGCTTTTGAAAAGCACGTTTTCTCCCAATTTAAGCCCTATTCGACTCTTATAAGGCCTAGTTCTGGCCAATCGGGGCTAAAAGTTTGACTTTGGTCAAACTTTCCAATTAAGACTAGAAGTAAAGTTATTGGTAGTATTTTTACATAGAAACTTGTAATACAACTCATGGCTATTGACAACCATATTTTCTCCATGTTTGGGCGTTATTCGCCTCTTACGTGGCTTAGCTCAGGCCAATCAGGGATGAATGTTTGAATTTTTGTCAAACTTTTCAATTGACACTAGAAATAAGGTATGGGAAGTAACTATACATAGAAACTATGTATTACTACTCCCGGCTCTTCAAAATCACGTTTTATTCTTATTCGGGCCCTACACGGCCTAGTTCTGTCAATCAGGGTTGAACCTTGGGTTTTGTCAAACTTCTCATTTAAGACTAAAAATAAGCTTAATTAGTAGTAATTGTACATAGAAACTATGTAATGTCACTCTCAGCTCTTGAAAATCATGTTTTCCCTATGTTTATTCTTTATTCGGCTCTTATAAGGGCCAATCAGCCCAATCGGAGCTAAGGTTTGTCTTTTGGTCAAACTTTCATATTAAGACTAGATAAGATTAGTTAGTAGTATTTATACATAGAAATTATGTATATCACTCCTGGGTCTTAAGAACCAACATTTTCTCCCGGTTTGGACCCTATTTGGCTATTATATGGCCTAGTTCAAACCAATCAGGGCTGAAAGTTTAATTTTTAATCAAACTTCCTAATTATTACTAGAAATTAGGTTAATTGATAAAAATGTATATATTGAAACTATGTATACCACTCCTGTCTCTTAAGAACGAAGTTTCTTTCCTGTTTGGGCCCTATTCGGCTCTTATATGCCCTTAAAAATAACGTTTTCTCTAGTTCAGGCCAATCGTGGATGAAAGTTTGACTTTCAGTTAAATATACCATTATGACTAGAAATAAGGTTAAGTGGTAGTAATTGTACATAAATATTATATAATACTACTCCCGGATCTTGAGAACCACGTTTTCCCCATGTTTTGGCCTTACTTACTCGGCTCTTATAAGGCATAGTTTAGGCTCATCAAGGTTGAAGTTTGACTTTTGGTGAAACTTCCCAATTAAGAATAGAAATAAGTTTAATTATAGTATTTATACATAGAAACTATGTGATACCCCTCTCGGCTCTTGAAAAATCTGTTTCCCCCGGTTTAGGGCCCTATTTGGCTCTTAAGGCCTATTTCAGGACTGAAAGTTTGAATTGGACAAACTTCCCAATTAAGACTAAAACAAGGTAAATTAGGATATTTATACATAGAAACTATTTAATAAGACTCACGCTCTCGAAAACTACATTTTCTCCCCGTTTAGAACCTATTTGGCTCTTATAAGGCCTAGTTCAAACTAGTTGGGGCTGAAAATTTGACTTTTGATTTATCTTCTCTATTAAGACTAAGAAGGTTAATTGATAGAATTTGTATATAGAAAGTATGTAATACCACAACCGGATCTTGATAACCAGTTTGCTCCCCGTCTGGGTCCTATAGGGCTCTTATATGGCCTAATTCAGGCTAATCAGAGATGAAAACTTGACTTTTTAATTAAACTTTCCAATCAAGGCTAGAAACAAGGTTAATTGGTAGTAATTGTATATAAAAACTATATAATAATACTCTCGCTCTTGAGAACCACGTTTTCTCCCCTGTAAGTCTTACTCGGCTCTTATAAAGCCTATTCAGGCCAATCAGGGCGAAAGTTTGACTTTTTGTTAAACTTTTCAATTAATACTAGAAACAAATTAATTGAAAGTAATGTACATATAAAATATATAATACTGTTCGTACTCCTGAGAACCAATTTTTCCAATGTTTGTTCCCTATTTAGCTCCTATAAGGCAGTTTTAGGCCAATCAGGGCTGAAATTTGGCTTTTAGTTAAACTTTCCATTAAGACTACAAATATTTAATTG